>CAMPSB010000248.1:0-82194 GCA_946959425.1 Argyrosomus regius | reverse complement strand
TCCACAGATCACAGACACCCAGAAAGAATTTGAGACCCTAGACAACATCCACAAACTTCCATACCTGCTGGGTGAAGTACAACAATGTTCAAAAATAGCAGCAAGATTTGTGAACTGCTGTGACCACAGAAGGAGGTCCAGCGGACAGGAAGGACAGACCTAGACCATCTCCTCCTGATGGACATCATTTACTTTGTATATATTTATTATTCGTTTAACTGATATGTATATAGGCCCTTTATTTCAAAACTATTATATGCCTTATTTATTATATTGCACATCTATGATATAAGCCTTTGTTTAAAATTGTGTTAAATTTTCCAATTTAATTATTATTATTTTATTCCTGTATTTTCTGTTAATGTCACACTCGCTTTGGCAATGTTAACACATGTTTCCCATGCCAATAAATAAATGTATTGAATTGAAATTGAATTGAATTGAATTGAGAGGAACAGACTGGCCGAGCACTGACTGGCTGGGGGAGAGAGAGAGGAACAGACTGGGCGAGCACTGACTGACTGAGGGAGAGATAGAGAGTGACACACACTGAGTGAGCACTGACTGAGAGAGAGAGAGTGACACACACTGGGCGAGCACTGACTGAGAGAGAGAGAGTGACACACACTGGGCGAGCACTGACTGGCTGAGCGAGAGAGCGGCACAGGCTGAGCGAGCACTGACTGACTGGACAGGGCCGTAGAAAGGTCCTTAACCCATCAGCAGGATTGGTATCTGCTCTTTTGTGCAAGGAGGAACAGGATGAGCACTGCCAGAGCCCTACAAAATGACCTCCAGCAGGCCACTGGTGTGAATGTCTCTGGCCAAACAATTAGAAACAGACTTCATGAGGGTGGCCTAAGCACCAGACGTCCTGTTGTGAGCCCTGTGCTCACTGCCCATCACTGTGGAGCTTGATTGGCATTTGCCATAGAACACCAGAATTGGCAGGTCTGCCACTGGCGTCCTGTGCTTTCCACAGATGAGAGCAGGTTCAACCTGAGCACGTGTGACAGATATGAAAGAGTCTGGAGACACCGTGGAGAACGTTATCTGCCTGCAACATGATTCAGCACGACCTGTTTGGTGGTGGGTCTGCAATGGTCTGAGGAGGCATATCCCTGGAAGGACACACAGACCTCTACAGGAGAGACAACAGCATCCTGATTACCATTAGGTATTGGGATGAAATCCTTGGACCCATTGTCAGACCCTACGCTGGTGAAGTGGGTCCTGGATTCCTTCTGGTGCACGACAATGCCCGGCCTCATGTGGCGAGAGTATGCAGGTAGTTCCTGGAGGATGAAGGAATTGATACCATTGACTGGTCCCCCACGCTCGCCTGACCTAAATCCAATAAAACACCTCTGGGACATTATGTTTCGGTTCATCCGACGCCACCAGGTTGCACCTCAGACTGTCCAGGAGGACATTGTCAGGAATGCAGCAGGTGGAGGCCAAACAAACCATCATGAGTTGCTGCAATCTCGGGAAAATGGACTAGCCTTCCACATCATTTTTTCATTTTGATTTTCGGGGTGTCTTTGAATTCAGCCCTCTGTACGTTGATAATTTTCACAATGTGGCATCCTTTCGTTTCTAATACATCACCCAGTCCTTATCAGGAAAGATATCCAGCATAATTTTTTTCCCCCCCATTGAGATCTGATGTGTTTTCAAATTGTTCCTTTAATTTTTTTGAGCAGTGTATTATGACAAGAAACAGTTAGAGGCCTTATTTGTTATTTTTTGTCAGCTTTAAATGTCATGTTTGTTTCCACAGGAGAGAGTCGTCCCAGCTCACCGACTCAACTAATCGATGTAGAAGTTTATGATTATGTGACTCTTCAGTGTTGTCTGGATTCCCGGGTCAACATGGAGAATTATACAGCAGTTTGTCAAAGAGTTGACCTCAATAAGACCCTCCACGCCTGTCAACCTAAACATGACCTTCCTCATGATCAGATGGATCAATACAGAGGCAGGACGACTCTGAACCGTGAAGACCTGAGCCGAGGAGTCCTGGCACTGCTGATCTTCTCAGTACAGACGTCTGACAGTGGACCATACAGATGCTTTGTCCCAAAACAGAAACCCAGTTGTACCTTCAACCTCACTGTTGGTAAGAACCTTGAAGCTAAATCTGTATAGTTCAGATGCAAATTGAAAAAGTACAACTGCTCAGGATGATGATGAAATGTGTCAGTAATTATTTATTATTAGCTGAAAGTATTTTTGTCATTTAAACAGTAAGAAGAGACGAACAGAACAAGACAAAGAGAGATTCACCCAGCACAACAAGAACCAAGCCGGACGTGTCTGGTAAATATCTTTGAGTTGTTCTCTAGAAAACTGCATCACCTTGAACCTGCCCTTTTTCTAAATTCAACATCTTCTCTGATATTCTTTCAGACGGTGCAAACAGGAAGGCTGTCCGTGCTGGTATCATTACCACTGTTGTCATCGCTCTCTGCGTTCTGGTTGTTGTTCTGGTTGTGAAGAGTGGAACGATCCGTAAGTTTAAATATAAACTCTTGCTCCACAGCTTTTTATTATCAACACTGAACTGAATACAGGACAAAGACGAGATATTTAATGTTCAAACTGGGAAACTTTATTATTTTTTTGTCCATACAAACTAATTGTGGTTTGATGCCTTCATCATGTCACAATTAAATTGGGACAGGATCATGTTTACATGTGTTACATCGCCTTTTCTTTTAACAACACTCTGCATTTGGGAACTGAGGATGTACAACTTCAGTTGCTCAACATTCAAAGCTTTATAAAGCGCCACACTTTGAAGTGTGGTCTTGACTGCAGGCAGGCTAGTTTGGTACCTGTAGTCTTTTACTACGAAGCCACGACCAGAATGTGTCATCGTCTTCATGAAATAAGACGTGAGTCTGGATGGCAGCATTTGTTGCTCCAAAACCTGTATGTACCTCAATATACCCATCGTGTCCTGATCACTAACACACCCCACACACCATCACAGGTGCTGGCCTTTTGAACTTTGAGCTGGTAACAATCTGATGATTCTAAAAATACTTAAAGTGAAGTTTATAGTAAAAATACTATAAATAATAAGTCAGCAGTGTTTCTGGATGTTGTTGATATCTGGATTTGTCTTTGCATAGTTGAGTCTTAACTTACATTTGTAGATGCAGCGATGAACTTTGTTTACTGATAAAAAGTATATCTTTTATAGAGTCATGTTAGTTTCTAATGCAGTAAGGTTGAAGGCATTCAGTGTTGGTTTTCAGCATGCAGAGATTTCTCAGAAGTTCAGTTCAACTGAGTTTAGGTCAGAAAGGGTTTTCAAATCATTGCATTCTCTTTTTGTTTATGTTTCACACAGCGACCAACGTTTTGGAAATGTCGTTTCATGATTTCATGAAAAGATCCAGTGTGTCAGATTCAGCGAGCTGTATTTACAGAATGTGTCAGAAATGTGATATAATATTCATTAGTGTATAATCACCTGAAAATAAGAATCATTATTAATATAATATAATTTAATATTGTTATGATGTTTTGGCACTTTTCTAAGTCGTATAAATTTAGCGTTTCACAAACTGGTTTCATTGTTGTGACAGAGACTTGCAAGAAGACGCAAGAGATGACGCCAACAGACTTTGAGATGGAAAACCTGAGGACAGAAACGACAGAGAGGGATGAAGATCCACCCAATCCTGCACAGAATGGCCTGAGAGAGTTTGTGGTCTCAGATGAAAATCATTCATCAACACAATGATCAAAAGACTTTCATTTGATTGTTTGAGCTACTCTCTCTGGGGAGTATATATCTGTATATATCAGGATGTTTTTGATAGAAGTACCACTGAAGAATAATTGTAATTTAGAGTGATTTTTAACTGGACGTATGATTTTTTAAAATGGTTTTAAAATCTGTTTCCACTGCGCTCAGGACAAAATGTTACGTTAAGTGTGTGTGGAGAAACATTTGCATTTCTGTCAGTTTGTAGCTTCTTCCTCTGTTACTAACTTATTTCACTGTCTTTGTATGAACTGCTCCTCTTTAACGACTAATTATCTGTTACCACTGAATGTTTATGATTGGTAGGTGGGAAGTCACTGGAAGCTAACGAGTCAAGTAATTAGCAGAGGCTTACTTTACTACATTAGCCCATCAGAGAGACATTTTGTCTGTTTCAGCATCTTAAAATCTGCTGAGTCGATTAGTCCTGCCAGATATGAGTGTGTGTGGCTGGAAAGTAAGTAACTACCCTTTCTGTGGCATCTAGTGTTGAATTTCAGCTGAAGCCTCTGTGTTGGAGTAGTAAGCTCATTACTTTGTGTAACTCTGTGTTGTTTTGAACATGCTCTGTATTACCCAGAAACTGTGTATGTTTAGTTAACTCAATGTGTGATGTGAGGGTACAGCCTAAATATGTTCAGTTAAATCATGTCTCCATTTGGTCTAATTAAGTTGTAGTTAAACAAACTTCCCACCAGAGGGCAGTGTCAGTGTATTTACCACGGTGTCTACAGCATTCATTGTGCAGGCTGTAACACTGACCCCCACTATGACTCATTATGCAGTGTTTGCTCTTTGTCTGGAGAGAAAGGCTGTCGGTACATGTATGTTGTGATTATTGCTTTGTTTCTGTCAGATTGTTGTTTGTGAGCTCTGTGAAGCACTTTTCTTAAAGCTTTATATCAAATATAACATTAATATATATTTAAACTCTGTGATCTGTGCTTTCTTTTTTCTGTCCTTGATCATCATCACTGATTGTTACAGCAGATTAAATCCACATTACATGTTTGTAACAAACAAAAAGTCCTATGAAACTGACTGATGATAGAAAGTTATGATTAATAGTCTCAGAGTCTGAATCCAACGAAGTAGTTCTTAACGAGATAGCAGTGAGAGTAGGCGGTTATATTCAGCATAATAAACTCCGCTTTAGACCACAGCAGAAGAAACATCGCACATAACAGTAATGAGCTTGAGAGAAAGAAAATCGGCGAATTTCGAGCTAAAAGTCGCCGTGATCCGGTCAGTCCTCCATACCGACTCTACAGACTCACTTCCCCGGGAAAGCAATCTCCGTCTCGGGCAGCAAGAGCCGAGTAGGTCCCGCTGTTCACCGACGATGATTGTGTGACATGATTTAGATACTTGAACTAAATGACTTTATAACTTGTTGTATGTAGTGTCTTTGGAAACTTTTCGAGGGAAATATTAGATGAATTTATAGGCCTACGTGGAAAAGTCACCACGACCTGGTCAGTCCTCCCTACCGACACTACGGCGCACTCTGTCCCGGAAAACAGCCTCCACCTCCCGCAGTGAGAGCCGAGTAGGGACGGTAACTTTTACAATGTCTATTTCACTTTCCACGATGCACTGTGGGTCAGGATCTCTGTCACAACAGAATCGTACAGCATCCATGAGATTAAAAAGACAGGGACGATTAATTTGGTTTAATTTGTTTTGTTTGAGACAGACAGAAAAAGGAAGTAAAACATGACTTTGTTTGTTTCACAGCGATTATATTCAGCATAATAAACTCTAGACAACAATAGAAGAAACGTCGCACACAACACTAATGAGGTAGTAGGTCGTGTCTTAGACAACTTGAAAAAAAAAAAAAAAAAATCGGTACATTTCGAGCTAAAAGTCGCCACGACCAGGTCAGTCCTCCCTACCGACACTACGGCGCACTCTGTCCCGGAAAACAGCCTCCACCTCCCGCAGTGAGAGCCGAGTAGGGACGGTAACTTTTACAATGTCTATTTCACTTTCCACGATGCACTGTGGGTCAGGATCTCTGTCACAACAGAATCGTACAGCATCCATGAGATTAAAAAGACAGGGACGATTAATTTGGTTTAATTTGTTTTGTTTGAGACAGACAGAAAAAGGAAGTAAAACATGACTTTGTTTGTTTCACAGCGATTATATTCAGCATAATAAACTCTAGACAACAATAGAAGAAACGTCGCACACAACACTAATGAGGTAGTAGGTCGTGTCTTAGACAACTTGAAAAAAAAAAAAAGAAAAATCGGTACATTTCGAGCTAAAAGTCGCCACGACCAGGTCAGCCCCCCTTCACTTCAACCGGGAAAGCAGCCTCCGTCGCGGGCAGTAAGAGCCGAGTAGGTCCCAGTCCTCCCTAACGACACTAAAGTGCAGTCTTTTCCGGAAAACAGCCTCCACCTCCCGCAGTGAGAGCCGAAAAGCAAAAGTAGCCCGACAGAGAGAGATGGAGGACCAGGAGCCGAAGATTTCCAAACCGAAGATTTCCAAACCGAAGAACTCCAAACCGAAGATTCAGAGCATAAAAGCAGCCACCCAGACGGAGAGAGGTATAACCAGAAGCCAGAAAAGCAGCAGCGAACCAGCCCAACAGAGAAGAAAGAGGGAGGAGAGACGAAATACAGGAGGAGTTTCTGTGTTCACACAAGTTGCGAGTGTTTGCCGGTTTCTGAGCGTGAGCTGAGCTACTATTGGCTGTCTGAATCCCACGAAGTAGTTCTTACAGAGAGGAGAGAGCAGTGAGAGTAACCTGACTTCAGGATGAAGAGACCACTTCTGATGTTTCTGACAATTTTGTCTGCAGAAATGATCCTGGGTAAGGTTATGCTTCATTATTTTTGATATCTTGACTGCAGAGTTTGTCTCTCAGACACATAATGACACCTGTTTATTGCTTATTGGATAAACATGATTTTAAGCAGCCTGAGGTTAGTGCATTAATATTTATGTTGTTGTTCATATATTCCACAGGAGAGAGTCGTCCCAGTTCACCGACTCAACTAATCAAGGCAGAAGTTTATGATAATGTGACTCTTCAGTGTGATCTGGATTCCCGGGTCAACATGGAGAATTATACAATAGTTTGTGAAAGAGTTGACCTTAAGAAGAAGGTCCACGCCTATCGAGGTAAACAGGACCTTCCTCATGATCAGATGGATCAATACAGAGGCAGGACGACTCTGAACCGTGAAGACCTGAGCCGAGGAGTCCTGACACTGCTGATCTCCTCAGTACAGACGTCTGACAGTGGACCATACAGATGCTTTGTCCCAAAACAGAAACCCAGTTGTACCTTCAACCTCACTGTTGTTAAGAACCTTGAAGCTAAATCTGTATAGTTCAGATGCAAAATGAAAAAGTACAACTGCTCAGGATGATGATGAAATGTGTCAGTATTTATTTATTATTAGCTGAAAGTATTTTTGTCATTTCAACAGTAAGAAGAGACGAACAGAACAAGACAAAGAGAGATACACCCAGCACAACGAGAACCAAGCCGGACGTGTCTGGTAAATATCTTTGAGTTGTTCTCCAGAAAACTGCATCACCTTGAACCTGCCTTTTTTCTAAATTCAACATCTTCTCTGATATTCTTTCAGACGGTGCAAACAGGAAGGCTGTCCGTGCTGGTATCATTACCACTGTTGTCATCGCTCTTTGCATTCTGGTTGTTGTTCTGGTTGTGAAGAGTGGAACGATCCGTAAGTTAAAATATAAACTCTTGCTCCACAGCTTTTTATTATCAACATTTATTAAGTGTCACAAACTTCTTTTCTTTCTCTCAGAGGATTGTCTGAAAAGACTCAGAGTGAAGAAGAGAACATCAAATGGATCTGAAGAGAGGGATGAGGACCAGGAGAGACCTCTAGAGACAGTCGTCTGAGAGGTGAAGTGATGGTTAGACAGCTGTTCATCACCTCAGCCATCAAAAAGCACACCGGCTTCACCAATTTTACCAAAGTATTTACTGTAGGGGTGAACGACATGGCCAAATGTTTTCCACAAAAATACCAACATGTCAACTTAACTTATTCTACTGTTCTAATATTGTCAATAACATCATGCCTTAACCTCATAATGAGAGCAATTTTCCATCACATTAAAAACCTGGTCAGACTACTGTAAAGCTCTCTGCTGGATTACCCACAACCAACAACATGAAGACTGCTGCTCATTCAAACTGTCTCTTTGATATCTGTGGATGTGTCAGGACATTGTGGGTCAATGCTGCAGATCAATGAGCAGGACTGCTGTATGATGATGTGGGACTTGTTTGCACTGATTCATTTTTACCAGCATCATCCAGATATTTTATATACATTTTCTTGAATGTATTTTTACTTTTTTCTGTATTTAGTTACTTTTGTACTTTTTCTGGTGCTGACTTGAGATCAGTCACAAAGTTTCATCTGTGTCCTCACTATAGAAGAAACTGAGCACGGCTCTATTTTCTTTTCTAAAAATGTCTCTTCAAACATTTTTGTTTTTGTCTGCGTATTACTTGTTTATTTTTGTACAGTAATTAAGCAATAAAGTGATTTTTATTCATACACCATCATACTGCCATTGTTTTTCTCTTTAAGTGGTATCTTACCATGCAAATGTTATATTTGTCCAGGTATCGGGTTTCGTCCTCCACTTTGATACAATAGAGATTAATGAACTTTTAATGTCTTTGTTTGAATTATAGCTAACATATACAGTACGATAATGAAGTGAATGTAGTCATAAGGTGTGTAAAGCGCTGAGTGCACAGCCCTGTGGAAAGAAACTGTTCTTGTGTCTGGTTATTTTGGCTCTGTAGAGCCTCCCAGAGGAAGAAGATGAAACAGGTTGTGTCCATGGTGAGATGGGTCTGTGGTGATGTTTATGTTTACCTGCCTGTTTCTTGACTGTGGACATGTATAAGTCCTGAATGGAGGGCAGATTTCTTCAACAAGAAGGGCTATTTTCAACAGAATCAGTGGCTATACATGTGCATATAAAACTCAAGATACTGAGATGGCAAAAAAAAGAGGAAACATTACTGTTCTGCATTATGTGCTCACATTACTCAACCTCAGAAAACAGGATAGGAAATAGTCTGCATGTACAATCTCAACCAATTCTCAAACTAAACTGGTAAAACTGCTGTGAGACCAAGTAGTGGATCCTTCAAAATTTTCTAATGAAATTAAATATTTGAGTTATAGACTTTTTTAATAAAGTGGAAAACATAAAAAAAAAAAAGTGTCACATGGTTTTCTGCAGGAGTCAGTTTTTCTTGTACCAAGTGAAATAACATCCTCCTCCACTGTTCACAAGGTCCTTCTTTGAATGACTACAGTATTTGGGCTCAACCTGCTTTACTTCATGAACCAGTTTCTACGACTGAGTCTGAGACTGACTTCAGTCTGTGCTGCAAAATAATGACAGCAAGAAGTTTGATCTGTGTACGTTTGTTTGAAACAGACAGAGAAAAGGAGAGTAAACCATGACTTTGTTTGTTTCACATCGGTTATATTCAGCATAATAAACTCCGCTTTAGGCCACAGTAGAAGAAACATCGCACATAACAGTAATGAGATTTAGAGAAAAAAATGGGCGAATTTCGAGCTAAAAGTCGCCGTGATCCGGTCAGTCCTCCATACCGACTCTACAGGCTCACTTCCCCGGGAAAGCAATCTCCGTCTCGGGCAGCAAGAGCCGGGTAGGCCCCGCTGTTCACCGACGATGATTGTGTGACATGATTTAGATACTTGAACTAAATGACTTTATAACTTGTTGTATGTAGTGTCTTTGGAAACGTTTCGAGGGAAATAATCGATTTATTTATAGGCCTGCGTGGAAAAGTCACCACGACCTGGTCAGTCCTCCCTGCCGACACTACGGCGCACTCTGTCCCGGAAAACAGCCTCCACCTCCCGCAGTGAGAGCCGAGTAGGGACGGTAACTTTTACAATGTCTATTTCACTTTCCACGATGCACTGTGGGTCAGGATCTCTGCCACAACAGAATCGTACAGCATCCATGAGATTAAAAAGACAGGGACGATTAATTTGGTTTAATTTGTTTTGTTTGAGACAGACAGAGAAAAAGGAAGTAAAACATGACTTTGTTTGTTTCACAGCGATTATATTCAGCATAATAAACTCTAGATAACAGTAGAAGAAACATCGCACACAACACTAATGAGGTAGTACGTCGTGTCTTTGACAACTTAAAAAAAAAAAAAAAAATCGGTACATTTCGAGCTAAAAGTCGCCACGACCAGGTCAGCCCCCCTTCACTTCAACCGGGAAAGCAGCCTCCGTCGCGGGCAGTAAGAGCCGAGTAGGTCCCAGTCCTCCCTACCGACACTACAGTGCACTCTGTTCCGGAAAACAGCCTCCACCTCCCGCAGTGAGAGCCGAAAAGCAAAAGTAGCCCGACAGAGAGAGATGGAGGACCAGGAGCCGAAGATCTCCAATCCGAAGATTTCCAAACCGAAGATCCAAACCGAAGATCCAACCCGAAGATCCAAACCGAAGATCCAAACCGAAGATCCAACCCGAAGATCCAAACCGAAGTTTCAGGGCATAAAAAGCAGCCACCCAGACGGAGAGAGGTATAACCAGAAGCCAGAAAAGCAGCAGCGAACCAGCCCAACAGAGAAGAAAGAGGGAGGAGAGACGAAATACAGGAGGAGTTTTCTGTGTTCACACAAGTTGCGAGTGTTTGCCGGTTTCTGGGCGTGAGCTGAGCTACTATTGGCTGTCTGAATCCCACGAAGTAGTTCTTAAAGAGATAGAGAGCAGTGAGAGTAACCTGACTTCAGGATGAAGAGAACACTTGTGATGTTTCTGATCATCTTGTCTGCAGAAATGATCCTGGGTAAGTTTATGCTTCATTATTTTTGATATCTTGACTGTCAGAGTTTGTCTCTTATATGACACCTGTTTATTGCTTGTTGGATAAACATGATTTTAAGCAGCTTGAGGTTAGTGCATTAACATTTATGTTGTTGTTCATATATTCCACAGGAGAGAGTCGTCCCAGTTCACCGACTCAACTAATCAAGGCAGAAGTTTGTGATAATGTGACTCTTCAGTGTGATCTGGATTCCCGGGTCAACATGGAGAATTATACAATAGTTTGTGAAAGAGTTGACCTTAAGAAGATCGTCCATGCCTATCGACGTAAACATGACCTTCCTCATGATCAGATGGATCAATACAGAGGCAGGACGACTCTGAACCATGAAGACCTGAGCCAAGGAGTCCTGACACTGCTGATCTCCTCAGTACAGACGTCTGACAGTGGACCATACAGATGCTTTGTCCCAAAACAGAAACCCAGTTGTACCTTCAACCTCACTGTTGGTAAGAACCTTTGAGCTAAATCTGTATAGTTCAGATGTAAAATGAAAAAGTACAACTGCTCAGGATGATGATGAAATGTGTCAGTAATTATTTATTATTAGCTGAAAGTATTTTTGTCATTTAAACAGTAAGAAGAGACGAACAGAACAAGACAAAGAGAGATACACCCAGCACAACGAGAACCAAGCCGGACGTGTCTGGTAAATATCTTTGAGTTGGTCTCTAGAAAACTGCATCACCTTGAACCTGCCCTTTTTCTAAATTCAACATCTTCTCTGATATTCTTTCAGACGGTGCAAACAGGAAGGCTGTCCGTGCTGGTATCATTACCACTGTTGTCATCGCTCTTTGCATTCTGGTTGTTGTTCTGGTTGTGAAGAGTGGAACGATCCGTAAGTTAAAATATAAACTCTTGCTCCACAGCTTTTTATTATCAACATTTATTAAGTGTCACAAACTTCTTTTCTTTCTTTCAGAGGATTGTCTGAAAAGACTCAGAGTGAAGAAGAGAACATCAAATGGATCTGAAGAGAGGGATGAGGACCAGGAGAGACCTCTAGAGACAGTCGTCTGAGAGGTGAAGTGATGGTTAGACAGCTGTTCATCACCTCAGCCATCAAAAAGCACACTGGCTTCACCAATTTTACCAAAGTATTTATTGTAGGGGTGAACGACATGGCCAAATGTTTTCCACAAAAATAGCAGCATGTCAACATAGCTTATACTGTTCTAGTATTGTCTATGACATCGTGCCTTAACCTCATAATGAGAGCAATTTTCCATCACATTAAAAACCTGGTCAGGCTACTGTAAAGCTCTCTGCTGGATTACCCACAACCAACAACATGAAGACTGCTGCTCATTCAAACTGTCCCTTTGATATCTGTGGATGTATCAGGACATTGTGGGTCAATGCTGCAGATCAATGAGCAGGACTGCTGTACGATGACGTGGGACTTGTTTGCACTGATTTATTTTTATGAGCATCATCCAGATATTTTATATACATTTTCTTGAATGTATTTGTACTTTTTTCTGTATTTAGTTACTTTTGTACTTTTTCTGGTGCTGACTTGAGATCAGTCACAAAGTTTCATCTGTGTCCTCACTATAGAAGAAACTGAGCACAGCTCTATTTTCTTTTCTAAAATGTCTCTTCAAACATTTTTGTTTTTGTCTGCGTATTACTTGTTTATTTTTGTACAGTAATTAAACAATAAAGTGATTTTTATTTATACACCATCATACTGCCATTGTTTTTCCCTTTAAGTGGTATCTCACCACGCAAATATTATATTTGTCCAGGTATCAGGTTTCTTCCTCCACTTTGATACAATAGAGATTAATGAACTTTTAATGTCTTTGTTTGAATTATAGCTAACATATACAGTACGATAATGAAGTGAATGTAGTCATAAGGTGTGTAAAGTGCTGAGTGCACAGCCCTGTGGAAAGAAACTGTTCTTGTGTCTGGTTATTTTGGCTCTGTAGAGCCTCCCAGAGAAGAAGAAGATGAAAAATAAAACTCAAGATACTGAGATGGCAAAAAACAAAACAAAAAAGGAAACATTACTGTTCTGCATTATGTGCTCACATTCCTCGACCTCATAAAACAGGAAATAGTCTGCATGTACAATCTCAACCAATTCTCAAACTAAACTGGTAAAACTGCTGTGAGACCAAATAGTGGAAGCTTCAAAACTTTCTAATGAAATTAAATATTTGCGTTATAGACTTTTTTAATAAAGTGGAAAACATTAAAAAAATGTCAAATGGTTTTCTGCAGGAGTCAGTTTTTCTTGTACCAAGTGAAATAACATCCTCCTCCACTGTTCACAAGGTCCTTCTTTGAATGACTACAGTATTTGAGCTCAACCTGCTTTACTTCATGAACCAGTTTCTACGACTGAGTCTGAGACTGACTTCAGTCTGTGCTGCAAAATAATGACAGCAAGGAGTTTGATTTGTGTACGTTTGTTTGAAACAGACAGAGAAAATGAAAGTAAACCATGACCTTGTTTGTTTGGAAAAGTCACCACGACCTAGCCAGTCCTCCCTACCGACACTACAGCGCACTCTGTCCCGGAAAACAGCCTCCACCTCCCGCAGTGAGAGCCGAGTAGGGACGGTAACTTTTACAATGTCTATTTCACTTTCCACGATGCACTGTGGGTCAGGATCTCTGTCACAACAGAATCGTACAACATCCATGAGATTAAAAAGACAGGGACGATTAATTTGGATTAATTTGTTTTATTTGAGACAGACAGAGAAAAAGGAAGTAAAATATGACTTTGTTTGTTTCACAGCGATTATATTCAGCATAATAAACTCTAGACAACAGTAGAAGAAACATCGCACACAACACTAATGAGGTAGTACGTCGTGTCTTTGACAACTTAAAAAAAAAAAAATCGGTACATTTCGAGCTAAAAAGTCGCCACGACCAGGTCAGCCCCCCTTCACTTCCACCGGGAAAGCAGCCTCCGTCGCGGGCAGTAAGAGCCGAGTAGGTCCCAGTCCTCCCTACCGACACTACAGTGCACTCTGTTCCGGAAAACAGCCTCCACCTCCCGCAGTGAGAGCTGAAAAGCAAAAGTAGCCCGACAGAGAGAGATGGAGGACCAGGAGCCGAAGATCTCCAAACCGAAGATCCAAACCGAAGATCCAAACCTAAGATCCAACCCGAAGATCCAAACCGAAGATCCAAACCGAAGATCCAACCCGAAGATTTCCAAACCGAAGATCCAACCCGAAGATTTCCAAACCGAAGATCCAACCCGAAGATCCAAACCGAAGTTTCAGGGCATAAAAAGCAGCCACCCAGACGGTGAGAGGTATAACCAGAAGCCAGAAAAGCAGCAGCGAACCAGCCCAACAGAGAAGAAAGAGGGAGGAGAGACGAAATACAGGAGGAGTTTTCTGTGTTCACACAAGTTGTGAGTGTTTGCCGGTTTCTGGGCGTGAGCTGAGCTACTATTGGCTGTCTGAATCCCACGAAGTAGTTCTTACAGAGATAGAGAGCAGTGAGAGTAACCTGACTTCAGGATGAAGAGAACACTTGTGATGTTTCTGAACATCTTGTCTGCAGAAATGATCCTGGGTAAGTTTATGCTTCATTATTTTTGATATCTTGACTGTCAGAGTTTGTCTCTTATATGACACCTGTTTATTGCTTGTTGGATAAACATGATTTTAAGCAGCTTGAGGTTAGTGCATTAACATTTATGTTGTTGTTCATATATTCCACAGGAGAGAGTCGTCCCAGTTCACCGACTCAACTAATCAAGGCAGAAGTTTATGATAATGTGACTCTTCAGTGTGATCTGGATTCCCGGGTCAACATGGAGAATTATACAATAGTTTGTGAAAGAGTTGACCTTAAGAAGATCGTCCATGCCTATCGACGTAAACATGACCTTCCTCATGATCAGATGGATCAATACAGAGGCAGGACGACTCTGAACCATGAAGACCTGAGCCAAGGAGTCCTGACACTGCTGATCTTCTCAGTACAGACGTCTGACAGTGGACCATACAGATGCTTTGTCCCAAAACAGAAACCCAGTTGTACCTTCAACCTCACTGTTGGTAAGAACCTTGAAGCTAAATCTGTATAGTTCAGATGTAAAATGAAAAAGTACAACTGCTCAGGATGATGATGAAATGTGTCAGTAATTATTTATTATTAGCTGAAAGTATTTTTGTCATTTAAACAGTAAGAAGAGACGAACAGAACAAGACAAAGAGAGATACACCCAGCACAACGAGAACCAAGCCGGACGTGTCTGGTAAATATCTTTGAGTTGTTCTCTAGAAAACTGCATCACCTTGAACCTGCCCTTTTTCTAAATTCAACATCTTCTCTGATATTCTTTCAGACGGTGCAAACAGGAAGGCTGTCCGTGCTGGTATCATTACCACTGTTGTCATCGCTCTTTGCATTCTGGTTGTTGTTCTGGTTGTGAAGAGTGGAACGATCCGTAAGTTAAAATATAAACTCTTGCTCCACAGCTTTTTATTATCAACATTTATTAAGTGTCACAAACTTCTTTTCTTTCTTTCAGAGGATTGTCTGAAAAGACTCAGAGTGAAGAAGAGAACATCAAATGGATCTGAAGAGAGGGATGAGGACCAGGAGAGACCTCTAGAGACAGTCGTCTGAGAGGTGAAGTGATGGTTAGACAGCTGTTCATCACCTCAGCCATCAAAAAGCACACTGGCTTCACCAATTTTACCAAAATATTTACTGTAGGGGTGAACGATATGGCCAAATGTTTTCCACAAAAATACCAACATGTCAACTTAACTTATTCTACTGTTCTAATATTGTCAATAACATCGTGCCTTAACCTCATAATGAGAGCAATTTTCCATCACATTAAAAACCTGGTCAGACTACTGTAAAGCTCTCTGCTGGATTACCCACAATCAACAACATGAAGACTGCTGCTCATTCAAACTGTCCCTTTGATATCTGTGGATGTATCAGGACATTGTGGGTCAATGCTGCAGATCAATGAGCAGGACTGCTGTACGATGACGTGGGACTTGTTTGCACTGATTTATTTTTACCAGTATTATCCAGATATTATATATACATTTTCTTGAATGTATTTTTACTTTTTTCTGTATTTAGTTACTTTTGTACTTTTTCTAGTGCTGACTTGAGATCAGTCACAAAGTTTCATCTGTGTCCTCACTATAGAAGAAACTGAGCACAGCTCTATTTTCTTTTCTAAAATGTCTCTTCAAACATTTTTGTTTTTGTCTGCGTATTACTTGTTTATTTTTGTACAGTAATTAAGCAATAAAGTGATTTTTATTTATACACCATCATACTGCCACTGCATTTCTTTGTTTAAATTAAAGCCAACATATACAGTACGATAATGAAATGAATTTAGTTTAGCTTTACAACACTGAGTCACACACCAACTATTTCACTGATTTTGGTGAAACTGGATCATATTCTACGGAGAAAATGTTTATGGTTTCCCTCTGATGTCCTCTGGCTGCTGATTTACAGAGTTTCCTGATGGACTTACTGTCAGTGAAGCCAAGAAGCAAAAAAGAGAGAGTGACCGAACGAGATGCTGCCAAACAACAGTAAATCTGGGACTGACTTTTAGTCATTGGCGAGAGGTTTGTGAAATACAAGGCTGACAGACAGTGTAATTACATGTGATAACAAATACATGTGTGGTATTGCACTCTGAAACTACAGGGTGATAAATTACAAAAATACCAAATCTTAGATAATGTTGTTTTAACAGCTTACAAAGTGTGAGGAGCAACAACATAGAAAGTCACACTGACTGTGTGTCCCCTGTAGAGGTTGTAGACCTACACACAATCACACAGTGTGTTAATGCAGTTTACAACAGAGCTTTAAGAGCTGTGACCATCAGACAGGAGTACATAGTTAGATTATTCACAGCATCAACATACATGTTTTATGTTAACAAACAATCTGAAAGACCGTTATCCAGAGTACTGATGTTCTCTGCATTTCACGACCTTTACATCTTTGCTTTTGTTCAAATTGTTCAGTTTGGTCTGAGGGTGGCGCCCAAGGACAGGCCATGTGAGCTCAGTCTAAAGGATTCATCATATGGTGGACATTTTAGTTTATACTGGTAGAGATTAAAACAATCAGCAGGATTTTCATTTGAAAACTGACTCCTGTTACAGATGCCAAGTATTCAGATGTGATTTCTACAAAAGAACCTTTACTACTACAACTACTATTAATCATGACTGTTTCTAACATTTGTCAGTTTTATTGGACTTATTTGTTTGTTACAAACCTGTAATGCGGATTTAATCTGCTGTTAAGAAAAGTGCTTCACAGAGCTCACAAACAACAATCTGACAGAAACAAACAAAGCAATAATCACAACATACATGCACAGACAGCCTTTCTCTCCAGCCAAAGAGCAAACACTGCATAATGAGTTATAGTGGGGGTCAGTGTTGCACAATGAATGCTGTAGACACCGTGGTAAATACACTGACACTGCCCTCTGGTGTGCAGTTTGTTTAACAGACCAAATGGAAACATGATTTAACTCAGGCCTGTCCAAACTGTTTTTTTAAAGAGGGCCAGATTTGACAATGTGAAGATGCCCGGGGGCCAATACTAACATTTTAAAGATGAAAAAATTACCAATAAAAGTTACATACAAATGTTCTGTAACAATTTTGTTTTCATTGTCACAATTATCTTTTTTTTTTTAATGACAATGTAAACAAATCTAAGCCAATCAGGCGTGATAGCATATTTTGTGTTACATCTACAGATATATAACACCAGCAGTTATGTCCTTAAAGGTTCAAATGCTTCGTTATATCAACCAAAAAAAGCCAAATCTTCCAGCCATACAGCATCTGACAATCCTAGCAGGCCATAAATGATATATTATAAAAATGAAGCTTCGAGAATCATCACTTGTGATTTTTGAGGAGGGTAACAGGGTAATAAGAGGTGGTGAACTGGTCCCCACACTGCTATAGGAGACACACAATCAGTGTGACTTTCTATGTTGTTGCTACTCACACTTTGTAAGCTGTTAAAACAACGTTATGTAGACATTTGTATTTTAGCGACTGGGTGTACCTGGCCTTTCACCCAGTGCCAGCTGGGATAGGCTCCAGCCCCCCATGACTCTGATGAGGATAAGCAGGTACAGAAAGTGGATGGACGGATTTCAGAGTGCAATACCACTGAGGTAAAAATAGACAGCTGTACATGTGCATTTGTTATCATGACATGTGATTACACTGTCTGTCAGGCCCCTCTCTTCAGATCCATTTGATGTTCTCTTCCCTCTGAGTCTTTTCAGACAATCCTCTGAGAGAAAAGAAGTTTGTGACACTTATTAAATGTTGATAATAAAAAGCTGTGGAGCAAACTTGAACTCATTGGAGTCATGGAGAAGTTCTCTCAGTACTGATGTTTTCACTGAAAACAAAAAAGATGATCATTCCCATTATTCTGAGCACACCTTTCTTGTCTGTGGGGCGCGGCATGCTTAAAATGGCTCTTATTTTCCTTTCATCTGGCTCTATCCCTTGAGAAGAAAACTTGTCTCCAAGGAACGTTATTTCTTGCACACCGAACTGATATTTGGCGCGGTTTAACTTTAGTCCATTTTCACGCACCCTTTGGAGCACTTTTGCCGGTCTTTCATTGTGCTCTTGTAGTGTGGAGCCCCAGACTACCACGTCATCCACATAGCAACGGACCCCTTCTAGGCCCTCTAGCATATTGTCCATAGCCCGATGATATATTTCAGAAGCTGAAATTATGCCAAATGGAATTTTTAGGAATCTGTACCTCCCAAAAGGCGTATTGAATGTGCAGTATCTTGAGCTCTCATCATCCAACTTGATTTGCCAGAATCCCTGTGCCGCATCTAGCTTTGAGAAGTAGTTGGCGCCAGCCATCTCACTTGCAATTTCCTCCCGTTTTGGTATCTGGTAGTGCTCACGTTTTATGTTTTGATTTAAATCTCCTGGGTCCATGCATATTCTCAGCTCTTTGTTTTTGTTCTTTTTGTCCATGCACACCATTGTGTTTACCCACTCAGTCGGTTCTTCCACTTTTGTGATGACTTTTAACTGGCACATCCTTTCCAGTTCCTTTTTAAGACTTACACTTACTGCTTCTGAGCAGTTGATGTGGTAGACTCTCCTCACCAGGTTCAATTTCTTTGAGGCGACACCACCAAGCAGTGACTCCCGGCCCTCAGGTACGACAGTACGAACAGTACGTTGTAGCTTTTGTTCTTTACTGTCACTTTCAGTCTGCACTGACCTACGCTTTCTGTCTTTTCCGTAGTAGTCTTTCAGTGGCACTGTTTTCTTGATTATTTTATCTTTTCTTTCATGACCTTAATTTCTGTCATGCTGATCAAGTTTGCTTGTGCGCCTGTGTCAACCCTTAGTGCTACTAAAGCTCCATTAATTGGCAGTGACACAATCCATGTATCTTCATTTTCTGAGTGCCTTTGACTTTCCTCTATGACATCATTTTTCACATTTTCACTTGACACCATGCCGACAAAGAAAGTGTCGCTTAGGTCAGTATCTTCAACTAGCCTCACTGACATGGGCTTGTCCTTTGATAAACACTGTCTTGCAAAATGATTTCTTTCATCTTTTGCCATAGGCAGGGCACTGCCGGGGCTCATGTCTGCTACCACAACGTTTGCAGGAGAATGCTGCATCATCTTTGTTTTTCTTTTGTGGAGCATTCTTTTTCATCTTCTTATTCTTGACTACAGCTACCTTGGCACTATTATGTACTCCCGTGGCACTTGCTTCATTAAATGTCTTCGCATGGTGTTGGGCTAATTCACTTGCATGACACAATCTCTCTGCGTCTTCCAGAGTCAGCTTAGCATCTCTTAACAGCCTCTCTCTTATCCTCTTATAATGGACTCCATAAACAATTTGTCCTCATCTTATCTCGAACGTACTGAAGACTTTTATGGCTTGGGGACCCGCTACCGTAAGTAGCAACGCAATCTTCCTGTCATCAGGTTTATTGTCCAGCCCTATGGCAGCCATAACTTGAACCGTTGCTTAAAAGACCGCCAATTGCTGTCCACGTTACCCACCAGTTTCAGTCCCTCCGGTGGCTTCAAAGTATCCATTTCGAGTTAAACCGAAGCTTGACAGAAAACGGTTTACTCCTGGTACCATGTGTTATTTGTGTCTTCAAGGATGAGACATGGTTTACTGATGTCAGTACCAACATCCTCCATAGATATGAAACCTAATGGTTCCCTCTGCTGGTCACATTGGGTTTTGCAAACACCGAATGAGGAAGGTGAGTTGAGGAGAGGGAGGGGTGGTGACTGAGACAAGGGGATGAGGGAAGACAACCCGGTTGGTGGAAGACGTTGAGGAGAGGGAGGGGGTGGTGAGAAGGCGGTGAGTAAGTAGTCTGCTTGTGGCAGCAGGGAGTTTACACTGACTTCAGGATGAAGAGGACACTTGTGATGTTTCTGATCAGTTTGTCTGCAGAAATGATCCTGGGTAAGTTTATGCTTCATTATTTCTGATATCTTGACTGTCAGAGTTTGTCTCTCAGACACACAATGACACCTGTTTATTGCTTGTTGGATAAACATGATTTTAAGCAGCCTGAGGTTAGTGCATTAACATTTATGTTGTCATCATGGATAGTAGAAACAATGTACACAACAACAATGAGTTAGTAGGTCGTGTTTTTGACAACTTTTGAGAAAAAAATCGGTGAATTTCGAGCTAAAAGTCGCCGCGACCAGGTCAGTCCTCCATACGGACTTTCCAGGCTCACTTCAGAGCAGAGTAGGTCCCGTTATGTGACATGATTTAGATACTCGAAGTCAAGTTCTTATGTTGTATGTCTGCTCCTACCTGTCATGTTCCTTGTTAAACTGTATGTCAGAAGGAAATATTATGGACATGTGTGAGAAAGACAAAGCTATGTGTGAGCTTCAAGCAGAAGTACAAATATAAGCAGGTACCGGGTACATACTGGTACATTTTCTTTTTTTCTTTTTTAAATGTCCTCTTATGGTCTGAATTACAGCTCCCAACATCAGGTAGAGGTAGTGCTTTTGTGTATGTGTGCATGTATGTATGTAAAAATGGGAAAAGGTTAGCTTGTGAAGCTGATTTTTTTGTATACTGACCTTTTCTGAATAAAAAAACTTACCTACCTTCATTGCAGCGATTAAAAACGTTACAAGTAACACCGTCATTATCAAGACAGAAGTGAAACAGTTTAATGCGCATGGGCCAAGACTGTCAACGCCTGGTGTGGGAGGGATTGGGACGCTGCGGTCAAGCCAGCCGTCTCTCGTCTTTCTCGCGTGGTCAAGCCAGCCGCTCCGACACTTTCAAGTGCGCCCTTTTGCCGACTATGGCAAATACTTTGAGACAACTGGGAAAGTCAGCGCTAGCTTACTGCAGCGTGTGGAAACTTCGGTTTTCAAAATAAAACGTGGGTATTAAATGTATTAAACGTTTATTTTAAAAATATGAAGAGTGTTAAGATTTGATTTTTAAAAAAAAGATTTTTGTCTCATACAGCAAGTGTGGCTCTACTGTCCTACGGTGATTTTGAACATGACTACACTGCCTGATTAAGACACACCTCTTTTCAGTAGCTTTGAATATTCCTCATAATTTATATTAATTTTTTTTTATGAATAATACAGAATTTTTGCTCAATAGCGCACAGGTCATGTGACCAATTGGCTCAAAATCACCGTAGGACAGTAGAGCTACACTTGCTGTATGAGACACCTCTTTTTATATCATTTTACATCCCCTCATATTTTCTATGAATTTTTAATACATTTCATAATGTAAATATGAGCATTCCTTCCAGGTGATGTGTCAGAATCAGTGCAGGATCATACTTGTTTTATGAGACACACCTCTTACTTTAAAAAAAAAATCAAATCTTAACCCTCTTCATATTTTTTTAAATAAACATTTAATACATTTAATACCCATTTCCTTTGGGGTCTGTCGTTACCCCTCTCTCTCCCTGCTTTCCTGTCTGTCTTCAGCTGTCCTAAGTTACCTGCGAGTCCTCAGTGAGTTCATTCAGCCACTTCTCTGTGATGCTACCCTCTCGTTACTCCCTCTGTAGCTTTGTTAGCACTTTTAGCTCCTCCATCTTACTGTGGAGAGATCTTCGGCTCCCCATGATAACAGACGACAGATCCAGCTCTGCATCCTCATCTCCTTCTCCTCACTTCAGCAGGGATCTCCAGTCTTTCCACAGAGAGTATGCAGCGCTAACAGCTGTTCACGAGTGTAAACAAAAGTGCTGTGTCTTTATTTTAAGGGGTCACCTGATGTATCATAAAGTATGACAGAAAAAAGGCAAATTACTGATCCCCAACCTTCAAGTCCATGTTTGCACAAAACTGATGAAGAGCGGTGTCGAAAAAAAATGAAAAAAGTACAAAAAACACAGAACTACTATAACTGGCAGCCAACTACACAGTGACATGGCAACAGAGCAAACACCGGGCAATGTCTTTATTCACATATATGAATATATGACCGCTCAGGTCTTCCATACTTAACCATGTTAAAGATCTGTTAAATTTGATATTTTAGACTCTTCATCCTTTTGCTTTGATGGCAGCTTTGCACACTCTTGATAATCTCTCAGTCAGATTCATGAGGACCTGTAATGGTTTTCAATTAACAGCTGTGCCTTGTCTAAAGTTAATTTGTTGAATTTCTTGTCTTCTTCATGTGTTTGAGACAATCAGTCAATCAGGGCTACAGTGTGTTAGCCCTGTAGCCCTATTTGACTACTGTTCTAATAGATATTATGGAAAGAAACAGTTAGAAGCCTTATTTGTTATTCATCAGCTTTAAATGTCATGTTTGTTTCCACAGGAGAGAGTCATCCCAGTCCACCGACTCAACTAATCGAGGCAGAAGTTTATGATAATGTGACTCTTCAGTGTCGTCTGGATTCCCGGGTCAACATGGAGAATTATACAATCGTTTGTGAAAGAGATGACCTTAGGAAGATCGTCCACGCCTATCGACATAAACATGACCTTCCTCATGATCAGATGGATCAATACAGAGGCAGGACAACTCTGAACCGTGAAGACCTGAGCCGAGGAGTCCTGACACTGCACATCTCCTCAGTACAGACGTCTGACAGTGGACCATACAGATGCTTTGTCCCAAAACAGAAACCCAGTTGTACCTTCAACCTCACTGTTGGTAAGAACCTTGAAGCTAAATCTGTATAGTTCAGATGCAAAATGAAAAAGTACAACTGCTCAGGATGATGATGAAATGTGTCAGTAATTATTTATTATTAGCTGAAAGTATTTTTGTCATTTAAACAGTAAGAAGAGACGAACAGAACAAGACAAAGAGAGATAACTGCATCACCTTGAACCTGCCCTTTTTCTAAATTCAACATCTTCTCTGATATTCTTTCAGACGGTGCAAACAGGAAGGCTGTCCGTGCTGGTATCATTACCACTGTTGTCATCGCTCTCTGCGTTCTGGTTGTTGTTCTGGTTGTGAAGAGAAGAACGATCCGTAAGTTAAAATATAAACTCTTGCTCCACAGCTTTTTATTATCAACACTGATCTAAATACAGGACAAAGACGAGATGTTTAATGTTCAAACTGGGAAACTTTATTATTTTTTGTCCATATAAACTAATTGTGGATTTGATGCCTTCATCACGTCACAATAAAGTTGGGACAGGATCATGTTTACATGTGTTACATCGCCTTTTCTTTTAACAACACTCTGCATTTGGGAACTGAGGATGTACAACTTCAGTTGCTCAACAGTCGAAGCTTTATAAAGCGCCACACTCTGAAGTGTGGTCTTGACTGCAGGCAGGCTAGTTTGGTACCTGTAGTCTTTTACTACGAAGCCACGACCAGAATGTGTCATCGTCTTTGTAAGTAACTCTTAAAAAGGGGTTTTATAACTGATTATCGCTGCCTGTATGCTTTTATTTGTTGTTTTCCGCTTTTACTACGACATGCTTTTATTTTGGTGGTCCCGGGCCGGAAGTAAAGGTTGTGCATCTAATAGCGAACAAGGCAATTGACTTCGCACGGAGCAAACGATAACGTGGGACAGTCAGAGAACAACATAGCTCAATTTTAAGGATTTTACCATATGTGTTAAGCACCTGGCTAGAATTGGGAACAAGGTATGTTGTAAAAATATGTTTTATGTGGAGTTATGTGTATGTATGCGGTGATGTGAAGCTAAAAGGAGCCTTTGAGTCATTTCATGGTTAAAATGGTTTATTTGTTTCTAAGAGCTCATTTTGTTTTATTTGTCTGTCCTTAGCTCTTACGGTGTTCCAGAAATGAAAGGATTCATGTGCAAAATATCAAAGGGACGGCTGTACATTAATAAATTCTGCTGAAAACATCAGTACGCTTCACCATTGTCTGGCCGGGTTCGCTACAGTCTTGATGAAATAAGACATGAGTCTGGATGGCAGCATTTGTTGCTCCAAAACCTGTATGTACCTCTCAGCATTAATGGTGCCTTCACAGATGTGCAAGTTACCCATCGTGTCCTGATCACTAACACACCCCACATACCATCACAGGTGCTGGCCTTTTGAACTTTGAGCTCGTAACAATTTGATGATTCTAAAAATACTTAAAGTGAAGTTTATAGTAAAAATACTATAAATAATAAGTCAGCAGTGTTTCTGGATGTTGTTGATATCTGGATTTGTCTTTGCATAGTTGAGTCTTAACTTACATTTGTAGATGCAGTGATGGACTGAAGGAGTTCAGAGATTTCTCTGAACTTCAATTCAACTGAGTTTAGGTCAGAAAGGGTTTTCAAATCATTGCATTCTCTTTTTGTTTATGTTTCACACAGCGTCCCAACTTTTTGGAAATGTCGTTTCATGATTTCATGAAAAGATCCAGTGTGTCAGATTCAGCGAGCTGTATTTACAGAATGTGTCAGAAATGTGATATAATATTCATTAGTGTATAATCACCTGAAAATAAGAATCATTATTAATATAATATAATTTAATATTGTTATGTTGTTTTGGCTCTTCTATTGACCTTCTTAGCAGCACACACAAACTTTTCTCAGTCGTATAAATTTAGTGTTTCACAAACTGGTTTCATTGTTGTGACAGAGACTCTCAAGAAGACGCAAGAGATGACACCAACAGACTGAGATGGAAAACCTGAAGACAGAAACAACAGAGAGGGAAGATGCACCCAATCCTGCACAGAATGGCCTGAGGTGAAAATCATTAATCAACACAATGATCAAAACAGAAACCAAAAGAAGACACTGGTTTAATGTTGTCCAGAAGGGCAGTATTGAGGTGTTTTTTTTTTTTAATGCCATCAGACTTTTATTTGATTGTTTGAGCAGAGTGTAAATAAACCGACTCATTGTCTGAACCACACTCTTGATCTTGTTCTCTCATATGGCATTGAAATTGATCATCTAATAGTCTTTCCACAGAATCCTCTTCTGTCTGACCATTTTTTGATAACCTTTGAGTTCGTATTACTGGACTATAAGCCTTTCTGCAGAAACTCCTACAGCAGATGTTTATCTGATAGTGCTGTAGCCAAATTTAAGGAAGTGATTCCTTCAGTATTGAATTCAATGCCTTGTCTCAATGTAGCAGAGGACTTGTCTGCTTCCTTTAGCCCCTCACAAATAGATCATCTGGTTGATAGTACTACAGGCTCATTACGAACAACTCTCGACTCTATTGCACCTCTGAAAAAGAAGATAATTAAACAAGGGAGGTTAGCACCATGGTATAGCCAGCGGACTCGTAACTTAAAGCAAGAGGCACGTAAATCTGAACGCAAATGGCGTGCCACTAAACTGGAAGAATCTCGTTTAGTCTGGCAAGATACTCTTAAAACATACAGGAAGGCTCTCCGTAATGCCAGAGCAGCCTATTGCTCTTCATTAATAGAGGAAAATAAGAACAACCTGTAAAACCTGATATATATTTAGACTGTTTTTCTCCCATCGACCTTCATCAAATAACTTCAATAATTTCCATCCCAACCAGGCTGCTCAAGGATGTTTTACCTCTAGTTAGCCCTTCTTTATTGGATATGATTAATCTGTCTTTATTATCAGGATATGTACCACAGTCCTTTAAAGTAGCTGTAATTAAACCTCTTCTTAAAAAGCCCACTCCAGATCCAGAGGCTTTAGCCATTTACAGACCGATATCAAACTTTCCCTTTCTCTCTAAGATACTTGAGAAAGCTGTAGCCGTGTGACTTTCTCCATAAGAACAGTTTATTTGAGGATTTTCAGTCAGGATTTAGAGTGCATCATAGCACAGAGACAGCACTAGTCAAAGTTACAAACGACCTCCTAATGGCATCAGACAAAGGACTCATCTCTGTACTTGTCCTGGTAGATCTTAGTGACGCATTTGACACCATTGATCATCAAATTCTTTTACAGAGACTGGAACATCAAATTGGCATCAAAGGAACCGCCCTAAGCTGGTTTAAGTCGTATTTCTTAGATCGATCTCAGTTTGTTCACGTTAATGGTGAATCCTCCATGCATACCAAAGTTTGCCATAGAGTCCCACAAGGTTCTGTACTCGGACCACTTCTGTTCAGTTTATATATGCTTCCTCTAGGGAACATTATTAGGAATCACTCCATTAATTTTCATTGTTATGCCGACGACACCCAATTATATTTATTGATCAAGCCTGAAGTTCTTGTAATTGGACCCAAACACCTCAGAAACTCTCTTTCTAGCGACTTAGTTACTTTAGATGGGATCACCCTGGCCTCCAGCTCCACCGTAAAGAATCTTGGAGTTGTT
Organism: Argyrosomus regius; assembly: GCA_946959425.1. Classification (NCBI taxonomy): domain Eukaryota; kingdom Metazoa; phylum Chordata; class Actinopteri; family Sciaenidae; genus Argyrosomus; species Argyrosomus regius. The sequence goes on along the minus strand of CAMPSB010000248.1, from coordinate 55,694 downwards.
TTTTTTATCAGGATTTGTCCTTTAATGTCCACATAAAACAAATTTCAAGGACTGCATTCTTCCACTTACGTAACATCGCCAAAATCAGACGCATTGTATCTCAAGCTGATGCAGAAAAACTAGTCCACGCATTTGTTACTTCTAGGCTGGACTATTGTAACTCTTTGTTATCAGGCTACTCCAATAAGTCTCTTAGGACTTTGCAGCTAATTCAGAATGCTGCTGCACGTGTTCTGACAGGAACCAAGATCAGAGATCACATCTCTCCCATTTTGGCTTCCTTGCAATGGCTAAATCTAGAATAGAATTTAAAATTCTTCTCCTTACATACAAAGCTCTTCATGGTCAGGCACCATCATATCTAAAAGAGCTCATAGTACCTTACTACCCCTCTAGAACACTGCGCTCTCAGAATGCTGGGTTCCTTGTAGTTCCTATAGTTTCCAAAAGTAGATTGGGAGCCAGAGCTTTCAGCTATCAAGCTCCTCTTCTGTGGAACAAACTACCATTCTGGGTTCGGGAGGCAGACACGGTCAACACTTTTAAGAGTAGACTGAAGACTTTCCTTTTTGATAGAGCTTATAGTTAGGGCTGGCTCAGGTCATCCCTTAGTTATGCTGCTATAGGACTAGACTGCCGGGGGACTCCCCCTCCCTCCCCTCTCTCTCCCTCTCTCCCTCTCTGTCTCTTTCAGGGTTATGCCTAGTCAGTATTGTTCAGTATAGTACTGTGTTTTAGTATTGGTTGAAGATGCAGTCACATCTCCCTTTACTGAAACCCCCCCACACACACCATCTGTAAACATACATGTCTGTCATACATGTACATTAATGCATCTTACTAACTAAACTTCTTCCCCGGAGTTTCTGTGCTTTCTCGTCCAGCAGGTTCTCGTGGAACGTGGCTGCTGCTGTGGTCCTGCATGACGTACACTACATATATTATTAATATTATTACTGTCATTACTGTTAACATATCTCCATTACAAGTTATAGCTAGTTAATGATTTACTGCTGCTGTGCATCTGTGTCTCTCTATCTCTATCACAGGTTCCACTGCCACTGTAATCATTTTATCATTCATTGTAATTGTACAATATGTTTGTGTTGATTTGTTCTGTACACGTGACATCTGTGGCACATTTGTCCGTCCTGGGAGAGGGATCCCTCCTCTGTGGCTCTTCCTGAGGTTTCTTCCACCTTTTTTCCCTGTTAAAAGGGTTTTTTGTGGGCAAGTTTTTCCTCACTCGAACCGAGGGTCTAAGGACAGAGGGTGTCACTCCCTATACAGATTGTAAAGCCCTCCGAGGCAAATGTATTTTGTGACTTTGGGCTATACAAATAAAATTTGATTTGATTTGATTTTTATTTGAGCTACTCTCTCTGGGGAGTATATATCTGTATATATCAGGATGTTTTTGATAGAAGTACCAAATTGTAATTTAGAGTGATTTTAACTGGACTGGACGCTCAGGACCAAATGAAGTTAAGTGTGTGTGGAGGAACATTTGCATTTCTGTCAGTTTGTAGCTTCTTCCTCTGTTACTAACTTGTTTCACTGTCCTTGTATGAACTGCTCCTCTTTAACGACTAATTATCTGTTACCACTGAATGTTTATGATTGGTAGGTGGGAAGTCACTGGAAGCTAACAAGTCAAGTAATTAGCAGAGGCCTACTTTACTACATTAGCCCATCAGAGAGACATTTTGTCTGTTTCAGCACCTTAAAATCTGCTCTGAGCCGATTAGTCCTGTCAGATATGAGAGTGTGTGGCTGAAAAGTAAGTAACTACCCTTTCTGTGGCATCTAGTGTTGAATTTCAGCTGAAGCCTTGAAGTAGTAAGCTCATTACTTTGTGTTACTCTGTGTTGTTTTGAACATGCTCTGTATTAACCAGAAATTACTGTGTATGTTTAGTTAAAATGTCCACCATATGATAAATCCTTTAGACTGAGCTCACATGGCCTATCCTTTAGCGCCACCCTCAGACCAAACTGAACAATTTGAACAAAAGCAAAGATGTAAAGGTCTTGAAATGTACAGAGTACATCAGTACTCTGGATAACGGTCTTTCAGATTGGTTTGTTAACATGTTAACATGACACCTGTTGATGCTGTGAATGGTTTTAACTATGTACTCCTGTCTAGTTGAATCATAGATCATATTTTATTTTTCTGCTGTATCAGCTGTCTTATGAATGCAGTAAAGTGGTAGGCTATACATTGAAAGAAACAGCCTTTTCTAATGAAGATAAAGTTGAGCTTCTTATGAGTCTGATAAATGCAACTAATTAAAAACAAAAACAAATAAAATTACCCTTCCTGTTGAAGAAATCTGCCCTCCATTCAGGACTTATACATGTCCACAGTCAAGAAACAGGCAGGTAAACATAAACATCACCACAGACCCATCTCACCATGGACACAACCTGTTTCATCTTCTTGCTCTGCGAGGCTCTACAGAGCCAAAATAACCAGACGAAGTTTCAGGTCATCACTGTGATGAACAGTTAACAGCAGACACACTCCCTGTTCAATAACCCTGCGTCTCAAACATGCACTGTACCTGTACATTTTTAATTCAGTTTTTAATCTTTAAACATGTAAATATTATCACTCGTACACAATCTACTCGTGCTGTTGATACTGTATATACTGTCATACCCTCCTGCCTCTGTACCTGTTACATAAATCATATTTATTTAATCATCCTTTGCACTCTGCACCACTGCACTGTCGTTTAATTCAGGGTTGCCCAAACTTTTTTTTACAGAGGGCCAGATTTGACAATGTGAAGATGCCCAGGGGCCAATACCAACATTTTAAAAATGAAGTTACATACAAATGCACTGTTCTGTAACAATTTTGTTTTCATTGTCACAATTATCTCTTTTTTTTAAATGACAATGTAACCAAATCTAAGCCAATCAGGCGAGAACAAATCTAAAAACCAGTTCTTCCTTTCTTTCACATCTGGAGTCAGATAACAGAATAAATTGTATGGAACACGTTAAACTTGCATGAAGTTGATACAAATCTGAACCTCATGTTCATTTTAAACATGACTTATTATGAGTAATGCAAAGTCTGTTAACATTTAAGTTTAAAATGTATCACTCTTGTTCTTCTCTTTAACAAAATAATTCAGAAAGTAATATTTTGTGTCACATCTACAGATATATAACACCAGCAGTTATGTCCTTAGAGGTTCAAATGCTTCGTTATGTCAACCAAAAAAGCCAAATCTTCCAGCCATACAGTATCCGACAATCCTATCAGGCCATAAATCATATATTATAAAAATGAAGTTTTGGGCACATGAAATCTGACCGCGGACTGTGATCGGCCCCCGGGCCGTACTTTGGACATCACTGGTTTCATTCTTCTTCTTCTGTATTGTTGCATTTACTGACACCCTCTGGTCTTCGTCACTGTTTCTTAGTCAATTATATCATGTCAGACTGTGGAGAGGTCGTTACTTTAAGGTGAACAACATCTTTTTCCCGCCAAAAAGTACAGCGTTGAAACTCCTCCGGTCCTCCTCAGCCATTCACATCTGCGAGAGCCTCGAGAAGCGCGGGAAATTGTTTGAGAGGAGGAGCAACAACATATTTTTCCCGCCAAAATGCAGTGTTGACACTCCCACAGTCCTCACCATGCAGTGTCACATTCAGTGTGTGGACTGCTCTCAGAAAGTCAGACCAGGTAAGAACTTTACTTTATAAAAACTAACTCTGACATGCTTGGTGTGTGTTAACAAATGTGTTAGATAGTTTGGAGGGAAACATTATTTCGAGGATGGTGCAACTAGTTTAAAATAATTTATTTAATTAAATGTGTTTAATTTGAGTCTATATGCAATTATAAGTGTTACAAAGAGTGGAGTCACGCCATTAGTTTATATAGGAAATTATGACATCTGCTTGTGGACCTGCAGGTTCATCATGTGCAGGAAATGTGATGTCCAGTGGTGATATAAAACACAAACAAACAAATATACCTAAACACTTAATCATGTTGTTGCATTGCAGTGTCTCATATCATAATCTATGACCGTCAATCGAGTTTTGAAAACGTCTTCATAGATCACCTGCCTGTTTCAGTGTGGACATATCATCCTGATTGCTTTAAAAGTGTCAGTATCAGTTCAAGCAATAAAGGACTGGTTACACTCGGGCGCCCACCCAGCTAAATGTAAAGCTGCAGTCTTGCAATAAATCCTCCCTTCATGTTCTGACTGTTGTATTGCATTATACAGGGAGGTGTTCATTGAGCTTATCCCCGCTGATATAAATGGGCTAGACAACAAACGAGCATAAAGTTGACCTGTCTGTTTCAACTGATCTGAACAGTACAATCCTCATGCAGCAAAGATCTGCTGCAGAACTGTTAATTAATAGTTGTAGCCAGGTGAACCCTATAAGCTGCTGTGTGTGTACTTTACGCTATGCATAGTTTAAGAAGATAACAGAAGATAACTCATTACAATCCAACAACCACATGTGAAATGGTGAGCTCTTCCTGTCTCCACTTCCCCAAACTCCAAATCTCGTTTGGAAGTTAACGTCGTGTAGATGGATGACAGCAGATTGTGGTGTACCTTTCTTCTTATACTGTCATTGATTGCGCCAGAGACTGTTTATAAAGTTATTTAAGTTTTAGTTTAGTTGTTATAGATCATATTTGATGAAACACACACACACAGTTTAGGACAGAAAATCTCGCGACGCGAGACGATTCAAAAGATCAGTGGCTTCTGAAATTACTTCAGTGTTTACTTATAGTGACTGTGAGACGAAATAATCGCTCATAAACTGAGCTCACGTTTTTCTGCCCTCCCCCCGCCTGTGACTGTGAAGACCGTACGTTTTTTACAAACCGGGGAACTTTCCTGCCTTTACTTTTTTTTAAGACTGTACCATTCTGACACTACACAGGGGTGTGATTGGCAATTCAACAAGCCAAGATAATTCTTATACTTATATACGTAATGAATATCTTGTATTTTTATGTAATGAGATTAACCGTAAATACAAACAAATGAGTATGAATCTATTTTGTGATCCTGTTTCAGTAACAAACATGGACCTTTACCAGCAGATCTACCCCGTTTAAAAAAACCAAACGTGTCGTCCTGCTGCCGATTTATTTTCGTCTGCAGCGGCACTTTTAAAGCGTCTCAGAACACTCACTCAGACCGAAGTCATTCATCTTTCTCATCGATTTACTCTGCTTTATTAAACATGTTGACACCGCTCACTCTACTGTGGATTTTGTCACTTGCTGTGGGTAAGTTTACCTCTCGACTCGGTAACTTAGAGCATTTGTTTCGGATGTCTTTAACGCGCCATAAGCGGTGGTCAATGTTCGCAGAATATTAGGACCAGCTGATCGGAGTCAATATATAATCTTTTCATTCTGCTTCACCTTAATCATGATGTTAACACTGTTAACTTGACTGTTTGTATCGTTTGCTGTCGGTAAGTTCACATCTCCACTTTGTAAAGTTAATGAATGAGATCCGGTAGATTACCATGTTGTTGTTTTCAGACAGCTTCGATGTCCCAATCACTGCCCGTTGTCAGATTTCTATTTCTATTTTTATAATATATTATTTATGGCCTGCTAGGATTGTCAGATACTGTATGGCTGGAAGATTTGGCTTTTTTGGTTGACATAACGAAACATTTGAACCTTTTTAAGGACATAACTGCTGGTGTTATGTTGAGTGATATGTTTTAAATATGAACAGACTTTGTATTACTCATAATAAGTCATGTTTAAAAGAACATAAGGTTAAGATTTGTATAAAGGGGGTAGTCACACCCCCCTCCTTATCAACGACGCCACAGTGGAGCTGGTCAGCAACACCAAATTCCTGGGGGTGCAGATCACAGACACTTTGACCTGGTCCCTTCACACCTCTGAGAGCACAGCAGCGTCTGCACTTTCTGCGTCGGATGAGAAGAGCAAAACTCCCCCCTCCCATCTTCACCACTTCCTACAGACAATAGAGAGCACACTGATCAGCTGCATCTCTATCTGGGTTGGGGCGGTAATTGTTTAGGGATGAAATTGTGGGTTTTTTGGGCACTGGTATGATGGTGGCAGTCTTGAAAAGGGATGGGACGACAGCATGGGTCAGCGAGGTAATGAGCGTAGGGGAGAGTGGTGAGAACAGTTGTACTGTTCAAGAGCCTGATGGCCTGTGGGTAAAAGGTGTTTGAAAATCTTTTTGTCCCAGATTTCAGACTACTCTACTCTCATGCTCCCCCTCTCTATCGTCTCCCTGATGGCAGAAGTGTAAACAGACTGTGTTGTGGGTGCGTATTGTCCTTTATGAAGTCGTGGGGCTTCCTGGTGGCAAAAGTGATGGGAAGGCTGCCCCAGAGATGAACAGTTTTTATCACTTGTTGGACCTTCCTGTCCTGAGCAGTGCAGCTGCCATGCCACACTGCAATTGAGCTGGTGATGATGCTCTCAACTGTACATCTGTAGACGTAGCTGAGCATTTTGGTTGATATGCCAAATTTCCTCAGCCTTCTTAAGAAATGCAGTCTCTGCTGCGCTTCAGGAGCTGACAAGTGTGGCGAGACAAGGTGAGATCCTCACTTATGTCGGTTCCCGAGGTTTTCATTCTCTCCACCTCTCTCATCGATGTACAGTGGGGTTTGCTGCCTCCTCCCCCCCCACCTCGGATCAATAATCATCGCCTTGGTCTTGTTTGTGTTTAGGGAGAGATTATTTTCCTGACACCAGGCAACCAGTCCTGCCACCTCGCTCGTACATAGCCTCCTCCCCACCGCTGATCAGTCCATCAGAACTCAGAGTTCTGATGCCTGATGCATCAGGTTCAGCACCCAGTTACAGAGGGAGTCTGGAGCGATTCTGTCTGTAAAACACTTGAAACAAATGTCTATTGAACTAATGTTTACATATGGCAAATGCATATAAATACATAAGCATAGTCTCTGTCCCAATCTCATTACAACACATCCCAGTCCATCTGCCTAAAAAGCTTCCAGAAACCACCGCTAGCAATAGGTTCAGGAGTCGTGACTCAGATGAGCTGACACAGCGGATCAGCGTAACTTCCTGCAAATACTCCGTATCACAGATCTGGATTCAGATTTAGATCCACAGATCCATCCTGCGCGATTAAGTGCTGGAAACACCGGGGACTCAGGAGACTCAAGAGACCCGTGGATCGTTCACTGATCCAGCAGATCCAGGTGATTCACTGATTCAACCGAGTCGACAGGATCTTTTCTTTCACACAGCGCAAAACGAGGCAGATTCAGACTCTGATGGATTTCAGGGAGTTGTGTTGTCCAAAGACTTCCCCCAGTCAAATGTAAGAAGACAAATACAGCAATAAACGAGATGATAGAAACTTTATTTAAAACACAAACACTGTGTTGTGTAGCTGAGGCTAAAATAGTTCATTGGCTAAAAACAACGTGAGAGTAACATAACACAACTGACGAGATTTTTAACTGCAGTATTATCTTAAATAAAGTGCGGCAAATAAGACTATTATTATTTAACACAAAGTGTTAATGTAGCCTAAACACAGTGAGAGGGGTATTTGAAATGCAGCGTTATGTGCCTAATCTGTCAATAATTGTTATATTTTACACTATGTGGCATTTACAGCTGAAGGAGTGATGCTGACTGTGAGTTATGAGAACTTACTTACAGCCTCATAGTTAATGTTTGAGATTTCTTTAAGATGAGATTGCAAAGTTTTATTTCCTGCATCAAAATTTCAAATGCACAAACAGTAGACTGCCCTCCTCGTAGAATAGCTCTCAAATTTGAATTTGTTTAGCCTGTTTGTAGTCTAAGACAGTGGGCTTGTGTTTCACTGGTAGAATGTATATGCTTATGGACATACTGACTCAAATGACTCCGGATCCGGATCTGTTCAGTGAGTGACGCAGAAAGTCTCAAGTCTGTTAAAGGATCCAAGTTAACAGACGGTCTGAACACTATCTGGCTCCCTTCAGCATATCCTACTGTCCTTAAGGCTGTCACACTGGGCTCATTCCACACACAGGCCTCTTTGGTGCATGCAGTGCTACTCTGTTTGCTGCCAGCAAAGCAAAGGTGCAATACACCTACAAACCCTGCCATCTAGGTGCATTGGCCAAAATGTACCAATCCCCCTCTCTCCACAGCAACCCAGGCTGTCAGTATTGTCATTTAAGCTGTATGAATGGTTTGTCTGACATTAGAAAAAGGATTTATATCAAAGATATCGTGTTAACCTAAACAGAATACTTGGCTAGCTAACCCACTCACCTTTGCTTTGACAATGAAGAATTGCTTGTCCTTCACCTCCCAAACGACAGCATTATTGACCCAACCAGAACGAAAGTACATGTAACTGTCCGTACTGTTGTATGCTTTCATCCTGGCGGCGGTGTACGGGGAGGGATTCTCCATAAGAAAAATTTGCTGCTTTCAGTGATTCAAATACTGAATCCTGCCTCTGAGGAGGAAGACAGTGAGGAGATGCCACCGAACCCTCCACCTCAAGCACAGCGCACACAGGGCACAGAGAGAGAGAGAGAGAGAGAGAAGCACAGGGCACAGAGAGAGAGAGAGAGAGAGAGAGAGAGAGAGAGAAGCACAGGGCACAGAGAGAGAGAGAGAGAGAGAGAGAAGCACAGGGCACAGAGAGAGAGAGAGAGAGAGAGAGAAGCACAGGGCACAGAGAGAGAGAGAGAGAGAGAGAGAGAGAGAGAAGCACAGGGCACAGAGAGAGAGAGAGAGAGAGAAGCACAGCGCACACAGGGCACAGAGAGAGCGAGAGAGAGAGAGAAGCACAGGGCACAGAGAGAGAGAGAGAGAGAGAGAAGCACAGGGCACAGAGAGAGAGAGAGAGAGAGAAGCACAGGGCACAGAGAGAGAGAGAGAGAGAGAAGCACAGGGCACAGAGAGAGAGAGAGAGAGAAGCACAGGGCACAGACAGAGAGAGAGAGAGAGAGAGAGGCACAGCGCACACAGGGCACAGAGAGAGAGAGAGAGAGAGAGAGAGAGAGCTCCGCCCCGCCGAGAAGCAGTGCAGGTTTGAGGAACGTCAAACCTAAAGTAGAGGTGTTAACTCGGCTTTATTAAACATGTTGACACGGCTAACTGTACTGTGGATTTTGTCGTTCGCTGTGGGTAAGTTTACCTCTTGACTCTGGTAAAATTAGTGAATAAAATTTATTCTGGAAATGCAGCTCATTGTTGATGGTGAAATCCAGTAGATTACCACTTTGTTGTTTTTGACTGCTTGGTCTACATTAACAGTTAAATAAATATATAAACCTTAACATGGTGTTATAAGTCTAATCTGATTACAGTTTGCGCTATTTAAACTTTAAAGGACTTTTTAAACTTTAAGTTTTGATGTATTAAAATGGTGAATAGTCTTAAATCATAAATCAATACTGCTGTTTTAAAGATTAATCTGACGATTTGTCATTAAGATGTTGTCTCATCTTTAATGATCTTTGAGCTTTAGAGTGCTAGTGTTTGATCTTTGTTGTTTTGACTGCTGTCATGTACTGAGGGTGGACACGTGCAGGCGGACTGGCCATCGGGAGCACCGGCACATTTCCCGGTGGCCTGGCCGCCGAACTGGCCCGCTCGGCGATTGCCGACGGTCGGGATCAAAGGCTCGGTTCAGGTCGCGCTTGATTTTCAAATAAACTATCCGTCGTGCGGCTCATTAGGGTATCTGCCTCGCTGAAACTCTCAGAGACTGAGCAGCAACGTTGGGCACAAACTCAAACACACACCCCCTCCTCTCTTTTTGTGAGGCAAGGTGGAGCAGAGAGGGAGAGGCTTAAAAAGCTAAAAGCACTGGCCACAGACGCAGCGAAGTGCTGTAAAATAACTGACATGTTTGTCAGTAAGGGAGCAGGTAAGACATTAAACACTAGTGGTGACAACAGACGCACAACCATCCAGCACGACTAGCTTAATGAGGAGGTTAGTTCCACTATGTGGAAGCTGATGGGGCTAAAACTGACTTAATAAAAGAAATGTTTTAGGTTGTAACAAAAGATATTGCAAATTTTAGAATATGGTTATCTAACATAGACACAACATAATAAATTATATGAATGTTGAAATCCTTGTATTATATTATTTCATTTAACCAGGTAGAATCCCATTGAGATTAAGAACACATTTGTTGTTATATGAACATAGCCAATGCATATAAAAATTGTCAATTAGTGAATTTGAATAGCTGGGAATTTATGGGTGGCTTTTGGATTTTTCTTTACAAAGGTGGAGAAGGGAGCAGTGTCAGCACGGACTCTCACTTGTGGTATGATACTATGGTTGACACAGTGGTCAAATTTATAACTAGTCTGGTACCTGTTACATTAAAAATAGGATTGGTCTCAAGTTTAGGTGGATGATGGTGTAACCTATTTTATTTCATCTACTACTACACGTAAATGAAATAGAATAGAAATGATGTGATCTGAGTACAGGTTATTGCAGCACAACAGAAACATTTATTTTGTAGGGGAAAGAAACAGAAAAAGCTGTGTGTGGGCGCATGTGGAGCCTTTGCTTTATTATTTTACACTCAACCTAACTCACTCTTGGTGTTTTGCGTTAATCGGGTGGTGGTGGCCTGGGATGGTATCAAATTCCTGGCCTGAATTATTGTCCCAGTCTGCCCCTGGACATGACCATAAAGTGTACATGTACAATATAAAAAATCCATGTGGCTGTAGAAAGGTAGCTGATGAGGCTGGCTTAATTATAATTACAATAATCATTATGATCATCATTAACTGTCCAACAAATCAAACAAACCATGTAGTGACCACGACTGAAACTATGTGTTACAATACGACACTTCTACACAGTAACCCTTAAAAGTGATCAGTGTTGCTCAGTGTTCTCTCTCAGTCTCAACATGAACTGAACATTAAAAGCTTCACAGCTGCAGTTATAAGCAGAATATTACATTAGATGGCATTACACTGTGAAAATGATTATTATGTCCTTTACTAAATGATTTGGAGGACCCTGAAGTACAACCTGAAACAAATCAAAACTTGACAACAGATACATTTATTCAAAAAGATGAGATACATTGTTATTTATCAGCTTTAAATGTCATGTTTGTTTCCACAGGAGAGAGTCATCCCACTTCACAGACTCAACTAATCGAAGCAGAAGTTTATGATAATGTGACTCTTCAGTGTGATCTGGATTCCCGGGTCAACATGGAGAATTCTACAATCGTTTGTGAAAGAGTTGACCTTAAGAAGATCGTCCATGCCTATCGACGTAAACATGACCTTCCTCATGATCAGATGGATCAATACAGAGGCAGGACGACTCTGAACCGTGAAGACCTGAGCCGAGGAGTCCTGACACTACTGATCTTCTCAGTACAGACGTCTGACAGTGGACCATACAGATGCTTTGTCCCAAAACAGAAACCCTTTTGTACCTTCAACCTCACTGTTGGTAAGCACCTTGAAGCTAAATCTGTATAGTTCAGATGCAAAATGAAAAAGTACAACTGCTCAGGATGATGATGAAATGTGTCAGTAATTATTTATTATTGAAACAAAACAAACATTTACTGCTTACTTGTGAGTCCTGACTGCTCAGTCGGTATATGATGAATCACATGCTGGTTTTTGTTAATGGCTGTCCAATGCACAACATTTAACTTGTGAGGAAACAGCTAGCCAAACATATAGCCCCCCATAACTTTTGTTTTTATACAAAGTTTCTTGTAAATATTAAATAAACGAGATAAAACACATTAATTAACTTTGAACAGAGCCGGGCTAGCTGTTTCCATTCTTTGTGCTAAGCTAACCAGCTGCTAGCTGTAGTTTCATATTGACCATACAGACACAGACGTGAGAGTGGCATCTAAAAGTCTCAGTGACAGTTGACTTGTCTTAGCAGGTGACCTCTGTGAGCACAGCCAGGTCCCTTTTGTCAAACTACTGCTCGATATTTTAGAAGTGTTTTCTGAAAGTATTTTTATCATTTAAACACTTAAACAGTAAGAGGAGACGAACAGAACAAGACAAAGAGAGATTCACCCAGCACAACGAGACCTCCACAGGGAGAAGTGACCAAGCCGGACGTGTCTGGTAAATATCTTTGAGTTGTTCTCTAGAAAACTGCATCACCTTGAACCTGCCCTTTTTCTAAATTCAACATCTTCTCTGATATTCTTTCAGACGGTGCAAACAGGAAGGCTGTCCGTGCTGGTATCATTACCACTGTTGTCATCGCTCTCTGCATTCTGGTTGTTGTTCTGGTTGTGAAGAGAAGAACGATCCGTAAGTTAAAATATAAACTCTTGCTCCACAGCTTTTTATTATCAACACTGAACTGAATACAGGACAAAGACGAGATGTTTAATGTTCAAACTGGGAAACTTTATTATTTTTTGTCCATACAGACTATTTGTGATTTGATGCCTTCATCACGTCACAATAAAGTTGGGACAGGATCATGTTTACATGTGTTACATCGCCTTTTCTTTTAACAACACTCTGCATTTGGGAACTGAGGATGTACAACTTCAGTTGCTCAACAGTCAAAGCTTTATAAAGTGACACACTTTGAAGTGTGGACTTGACTGCAGGCAGGCTAGTTTGGTACCTGTAGTCTTTTACTACGAATCCACGACCAGAATGTGTCATCGTCTTGATGAAATAAGACGTGAGTCTGGATGGCAGCATTTGTTGCTCCAAAACCTGTATGTACCTCTCAGCATTAATGGTGCCTTCACAGATGTGCAAATTACCCATCATGTCCTGATCACTAACACACCCCACATACCATCACAGGTGCTGGCCTTTTGAACTTTGAGCTCGTAACAATCTGATGATTCTAAAAATACTTAAAGTGAAGTTTATAGTAAAAAATACTATAAATAATAAGTCAGCAGTGTTTCTGGATGTTGTTGATATCTGGATTTGTCTTTACATGGTTGAGTCTTAACTTACATTTGTAGATGCAGTGATGGACTAAAGGAGCGCAGAGATTTCTCTGAATTTCAATTTAACTGAGTTTCAGTCAGAAAGGGTTTTCAAATCATTGCATTCTCTTTTTGTTTATGTTTCACACAGTGTCCCAACATTTTGGAAATGTCATTTCATGATTTCATGAAAAGATCCAGTGTGTCAGATTCAGCGAGCTGTATTTACAGAACGTGTCAGAAATGTGATATAATATTCATTAGTGTATAATCACCTGAAAATAAGAATCATTATTAAGATAATATAATCTAATATTGTTATGTTGTTTTGGCTCTTCTATCGACCTTCTTAGCAGCACACACAAACTTTTCTAAGTCGTATAAATTTAGTGTTTCACAAACTGGTTTCATTGTTGTGACAGAGACTCTCAAGAAGACGCAAGAGATGACACCAACAGACGGTGAGATGGAAAACCTGAGGACAGAAACAACAGAGAGGGATGAAGATCCACCCAATCCTGCACAGAATGGTCTGAGAGAGTTTGTGGTCTGAGATGAAAATCATTCATCAACACAATGACCAAAACAGAAACCAAAAGAAGACACTGGTTTAATGTTGTCCAGAAGAGCAGTATTGGGGTGGGGATCATTTTAAAAAATACTATCATACTTTAATTTGATCGTTTGAGCTACTCTCTAAATTACAATTATTCTTCAGTGGCATTTCTATCAAAAACATCCAGATAGATTTCAAAATGGGAACCCCCAGAGAGTGATTTTTAACTGGACGTATGATTTTTTTTTAATGGTTTTAAAATTATTTAAAACCTGTTTCCACTGCGCTCAGGACAAAATGTTACGTTAAGTGTGTGTGGAGGAACATTTGCATTTCTGTCAGATTGTAGCTTCTTCCTCTGTTACTAACTTATTTCACTGTCCTTGTATGAACTGCTCCTCTTTAACGACTAATTATCTGTTACCACTGCATGTTTATGATTGGTAGGTGGGAAGTCACTGGAAGCTAACGAGTCAAGTAATTAGCAGAGGCTTACTTTACTACATTAGCCCATCAGAGAGACATTTTGTCTGTTTCAGCACCTTAAAATCTGCTCTGAGTCGATTAGTCCTGTCAGATATGAGTGTGTGTGGCTGAAAAGTAAGTAACTACCCTTTCTGTGGCATCTAGCGTTGAATTTCAGCTGAAGCCTCTGTGTTGGAATAGTAAGCTCATTACTTTGTGTAACTCTGTGTTGTTTTGAACATGCTCTGTATTACCCACAAACTACTGTGTATGTTTAGTTAACTCAATGTGTGATGTGAGGGTACAGACCTAAATATGTTCAGTTAAATCATGTCTCCATTTGGTCTAATTAAGTTGTAGTTAAACAAACTGCACACCAGAGGGCAGTGTCAGTGTATTTACCACGGTGTCTACAGCATTCATTGTGCTGGCTGTAACACTGACCCCCACTATGACTCATTATGCAGTGTTTGCTCTTTGGCTGGAGAGAAAGGCTGTCTGTGCATGTATGTTGTGATTATTGCTTTATCTCTTTTTGTCAGGTTGTTGTTTGTGAGCTCTGTGAAGCACTTTTCTTAAAGCTTTATATCAAATATAACATTAATATATATTTTAACTTTGTGTTCTGTTCTTTCTTTCGTCTGTCCTTGATCATCATCACTGACTGTAACAGCAGATTAAATCCACATTACAGGTTTGTAACAAACAAATAACAAGTCCTATAAAACTGACTGATGTTAGAAACCGTCATGATTAATAGTAGTTGCAGTAGTAAAGGTTCTTTTGTAGAAATAATCACATCTGAATACTTGGCATCTGTAACAGGAGTCAGTTTTCTCTACCAGTATAAACTAAAATGTCCACCATATGATAAATCCTTTAGACTGAGCTCACATGGCCTGTCCTTTGGCGCCACCCTCAGACCAAACTGAACAATTTGAACAAAAACAAAGATGTAAAGGTCGTGAAATGCAGAGTACATCAGTACTCTGGATAACGGTCTTTCAGATTGGTTTGTTAACATGGTCTATGTATGTTGATGCTGTGAATGGTCTAACTATGTAGTCCTGTCTAGTTGAATCATAGATCATATTTTATTTTTCTGCTGTATCAGCTGTCTTATGAATGCAGTAAAGTGGTATACAAATGAAAGAAACAGCCTTTTCTAATGAAGATAAAGTTGAGCTTCTTATGAGTCTGATAAATGCAACTAATTAAAAACAAAAACAAATAAAATTACCCTTCCTGTTGAAGAAATCTGCCCTCCATTCAGGACTTGTACATGGCCACAGTCAAGAAACAGGCAGGTAAACATAAACATCACCACAGACCCATCTCACCATGGACACAACCTGTTTCATCTAACTGTGATGAACAGTGAACAGCAGACACACTCCCTGTTCAATAACCCTGTGTCTCAAACATGCACTGTACCTGTACATTATTTATTCAGTTTTTAATCTTTAAACATGTAAATATTATCACTCATAGATAATCTACAACTGCTGTGTATACTGTCATACCCTCCTGTCTCTGTACCTGCTACATAAATCATATTTATTTAATCATCCTTTGCACTCTGCACCACTGCACTGTCGTTTACTTCTTCTTCTTCTTCTTCTTCTTCTTCTTCTTCTTCTTCTGAGTTTTAAGGCAGTTGGCATCCGTATTGTTGCATTTACTGACACCCTCTGGTCTTCATCGCTGTTTCTTAGTCAATTATATCATGTCAGACTGTGGAGAGGTCGTTACTTTAAGGTGAACATCTTTTTCCCGCCAAAAAGTACAGCGTTGAAACTCCCGCGGTCCTCCTCAGCCATTGACATCTGCGAGAGCCTCGAGAGGCGCGGGAAATTGTTTGAGAGGAGGAGCAACAACATATTTTTCCCGCCAAAAGTGCAGTGTTGACACTCCCACAGTCCTCCTCAGCCAGTCAGATCCGCGACAGCCAAATTGTCATCTACTTGACATGCAGCAGGAATTAAAGCCACACCCTTTAATCTTTCAGTGTGTGGACTGCTCTCAGAAAGTCAGACCAGGTAAGAACTTTACTTTATAAAAACTAACTCTGACATGCTTGGTGCGTTTTAATAAATGTGTTAGAGAGTTTGGAGGGAAACATTATTTAGAGGATGGTGCAACTAGTTTAAAATAATTTATTTAATTAAATGTGTTTAATTTGAGTCTATATGCAATTATAAGTGTTACAAAGAGTGGAGTCACGCCATTAGTTTATATAGGAAATTATGACATCTGCTTGTGGACCTGCAGGTTCATCATGTGCAGGAAATGTGATGTCCAGTGGTGATATAAAACACAAACAAACAAATATACCTAAACACTTAATCATGTTGTTGCATTGCAGTGTCTCATATCATAATCTATGACCGTCAATCGAGTTTTGAAAACGTCTTCATAGATCACCTGCCTGTTTCAGTGTGGACATATCATCCTGATTGCTTTAAAAGTGTCAGTATCAGTTCAAGCAATAAAGGACTGGTTACACTCGGGCGCCCACCCAGCTAAATGTAAAGCTGCAGTCTTGCAATAAATCCTCCCTTCATGTTCTGACTGTTGTATTGCATTATACAGGGAGGTGTTCATTGAGCTTATCCCCGCTGATATAAATGTGCTAGACAACAAACGAGCATAAAGTTGACCTGTCTGTTTCAACTGATCTGAACAGTACAATCCTCATGCAGCAAAGATCTGCTGCAGAACTGTTAATTAATAGTTGTAGCCAGGTGAACCCTATAAGCTGCTGTGTGTGTACTTTACGCTATGCATAGTTTAAGAGGATAACAGAAGATAACTCATTACAATCCAACAACCACATGTGAAATGGTGAGCACGTCCTGTCTCCACTTCCCTAAACTCCAAATCTCGTTTGGAAGTTAACGTCGTGTAGATGGATGACAGCAGATTGTGGTGTACCTTTCTTCTTATACTGTCACTGATTGTGCCAGAGACTGTTTATAAAGTTAAGTTTTAGTTTAGTTGTTATAGATCATATTTGATGAAACACACACACACACAGTTTAGGACAGAAAATCTCGCGAGAACATGTTGCCATACGGACAGGTCTCGAACAAAGTTGATTTTCTCGTGATTTGTCCGTCAGAAAGTTTGTGTTTTAGTGTCAGACGATTCAAAAGATCAGTGGCTTCTGAAATGACTTCAGTGTTTACTTATAGTGACTGTGAGACGAAATAATCGCTCATAAACTGAGCTCACGTTTTTCTTCCCTCTGTGACTGACAGTCTCTGACTGTGAAAAGACTGTAACTTTTTACAGACCGGGGCCGGTTTGGTGGCTTTTTTTTTTAAAGACCGTACCATTCTGACACTACACATGGGTGTGATTGGGAATTCAACAAGCCAACATAATTCTTATACTTATATACGTAATGGATATCTTGTATTGTTATGTAATGAGATTAACCTAAATACAAATAAATGAGTATGAATCTATTTTGCGATCCTGTTTCAGTAACAAACATGGACCTTTACCAGCAGCTCTACCCCGTTTAAAAAAAGGTACCTCGGTAGCGGCCCGGGCACTTTTAACACTCACTCAGACCGAAGTCATTCATCTTTCTCATCGATTTACTCTGCTTTTATGAACATGTTGACATCGCTCACTCTACTGTGGATTTTGTCACTTGCTGTGGGTAAGTTTACCTCTCGACTCGGTAACTTAGAGCATTTGTTTCGGGTGTCTTTAAGCGATGGTGGATGTTCGCGGGATATTAGGACCAGCTGATCGGAGTCACCATACAATCTTTTCACTCTGCTTCACTTTAAGATGTTGACACCGGTAACATCGTTTGACTGTTTGTATCGTTTGCTGCCGGTAAATTCACACACACATCTCGAAGTTAATGAATGAGATCTGGTAGATTACCATGATGTTTTCAGGCAGTTTCGATGTCCCAATCACGGCCCACGGTCAGATTTCATGTGACCCGAAGCTTAATTTTTATAATATATGATTTATGGCCTGCTAGGATTGTCAGATACTGTATGGCTTGAAGATTTGTCTTTTTTGGTTGACATAACGAAACATTTGAACCTCTAAGGACATAACTGCTGGTGTTATATATCTGTAGATGTGACACAAAATATTACTTTCTGAATGATTTTGTTAAAGAGAAGAACAAGAGTGATACATTTTAAACTTAAATGTTAACAGACTTTGCATTACTCATAATAAGTCATGTTTAAAATGAACACGAGGTTCAGATTTGTATCAACTTCATGCAAGTTTAACGTGTTCCATACAATTTATTCTGTTATCTGACTCCAGATGTGAAAGAAAGGAAGAACTGGTTTTTAGATTTGTTTACGTCTGATTGGCGATTTGGTTACATTGTCATTTAAAAAAAAGATAATTGTGACAATCCCTGTTGAATCAGGGAAACCTGTCGGGATTCAAACAGGTTTCCCTGTCAGGATCCCAAAATAGATTCAAACAGGTTTGTTTGAATCTATTTTGGGATCCTGACAGGGAAACCTGTTTGGAAAACGTTTTATTTCGCTGATTAATGACAGCTTTATCGAGGCCGGCGCTCGCTCTCTGTGTTGTTACTCTACCAAAGCGCTCTCTCTCTCTCTCTCTCTCTCTCTCTCTCTCTAATCATCGGACACAAATCAAATTAAACTTCTTCGTGTCATTATATTTTGCGGCGTAAATTGCGAGTCGGACTCAGATTTAGAAGCTGGTACATGAAATAAACAAAGTGAGAACACACACACGGGTAGATTATCAGAGTTTAGTCCATGAATCCACCTGGATAGTCTCTGCTTTCAGGCTGTCTGTGGAGGTTTGACCGATCTGAGCGTCTGATTGGCGGCCGGAGCGTGACGTGGGGCTCCGTTTTCCCAAAAGTTGAATCTGGTTCAACTTCTCTCGCCGGCGACGTTTTTTGCTGCAACCCCTGTGTTGCGGGCTGCCGGCGCGGAAACGCACAACCCCCACTGAAATGAATTGAAAAACGCCGCCGGCGTCCGTTTTGCCTGTCCCTGTCAGAACGTGGCCTTAATGTTGTGGGTGTGTATTGTGTGTGTATTGTCCTTTATGAAGTTGTGGGCCCTCCTGATGACCCTGGTGGTGTAAATGTCCTGTAGTGATGGGAAGGCTGCCCCAGAGATGAACTGTGCAGTTTTTATCACTTGTTGGACCTTCCTGTCCTGAGCAGTGCAGCTGCCATGCCACACTGTAATTGAGCTTGTGATGATGCTCTCAACTGTACATCTGTAGATGTAGCTGAGGATTTTGATTGATATGCCAAATTTCCTCAGCCTTCTTAGGAAATGCAGTCTCTGCTGCGCTTCAGGAGCTGACAAGTGTGGTGAGACAAGGTGAGATACACACTGATGTCGGTTTTGAGGAATTTAAAGGTTTTTATTCTCTCCACCTCTCTCATCGATGTACAGTGGGGTTTGCTGCCTCCTCCCCCTCCTCGGATCAATAATCATCGCCTTGGTCTTGTTTGTGTTTAGGGAGAGATTATTTTCCTGACACCAGGCAACCAGTCCTGTCACCTCTCTCGTACATAGCCTCCTCCCCACTGCTGATCAGTCCATCAGAACTCAGAGTTCTGATGCCTGATGCATCAGGTTCAGCACCCAGTTACAGAGGGAGTCTGGAGCAATTCTGTCTGTAAAACACTTGAAACAAATGTCTATTGAACTAATGTTTACATATGGCAAATGCATACAAATACATAAGCATAAGGAGCTGCTTAAGCAGTGCACTGGTTTCAGCCACTTTGTCTATAACTGTGATGTTGCTATTTTGCTTGAGAATAGGTTGACAATGTCCAATATTAGCCCAGTAATTACTTTGCTAATCATTAGGCCTATATCTCTCTTTACCAGTTGCCACTAGTCTCTGTCCCGGAACCTTACGGTAACACTGGGCCACATATACAAATTCAAATGATACATTTATCACTAGATCTAACCTGTACAATCTCATTACAACACGTCCCAGTCCATCTGCCTAAAAAGCTTCCAGAAAACCTGCTACTATCATTGACAATAAGCAGTTGTTGCCACCGCTAGCAATAGGTTCAGGAGTCGTGACTCAGATGAGCTGACACAGCGGATCAGCGTAACTTCCTGCAAATACTCCGTATCACAGATCTGGATTCAGATTTAGATCCACAGATCCATCCTGCGAGATTAAGTGCTGGAAACACCGGGGACTCAGGAGACTCAAGAGACCCGTGGATCACTCACTGATCCAGCAGACCCAGGTGACCCAGATTCACTGATTCAACCGAGTCGACTGGATCTTTTCTTTCACACAGCGCAAAACGAGGCAGATTCAGACTCTGATGGATTTCAGGGAGTTGTGTTGTTCAAAGACTTCCCCCAGTCAAATGTAAGAAGACAAATACAGCAATAAACGAGATGATAGAAACTTTATTTAAAACACAAACACTGTGTTGTGTAGCTGAGGCTAAAATAGTTCATTGGATAAAAACAACGTGAGAGTAACATAACACAACTGACGTGATTTTTTAACTGCAGTATTACATATCTTAAATAAAGTGCGGCGAATAAGACCATTATTATTTAATGCAAAGTGTTAATGTAGCCTGAACACAGTGAGAGGGGTATTTGAAATCCAGCGTTATGTGCCTAATCTGTCAATAATTGTTATATTTTACACTATGTGGCATTTACAGCTGAAGGAGTGATGCTGACTGTGAGTTATGAGAACTTACTTACAGCCTCATAGTTAATGATTGCAGATTGCAAAGTTTTATTTCCTGCATCAAAATTTCAAATGCACAAACAGTAGACTGCCCTCCTCGTAGAATAGCTCTCAAATTTGAATTTGTTTAGCCTGTTTGTAGTCTAAGACAGTGGGCTTGTGTTTCACTGGTAGAATGTATATGCTTATGGACATACTGACTCAAATGACTCGTAAGATCTGGATCTGTTTAGTGAGTGACGTAGAAAGTCTCAAGTCTGTAAAAGGATCCGAGTTAACAGACGGTCTGAACACTATCTGGCTCCCTTCAGCATGCCCTACTATACTTAAGTGGGCGTTCAGACAGGGACAGGCAAAACGGACGCCGGCGGCGTTTTTCAATTCATTTTCAATGGGGGTCGTGCGACCGGCAAGAGAAGTTGAGCCAGATTAGAGAGAGAGAGAATCATGTCTTGCTGAGGGCGCGCGAGAGAGAGAGAGAATCATGTCTTGCTGAGGGCGCGAGAGAGAGAGAGAATCGTGTCTTGCTGAGGGCGCGAGAGAGAGAGAGAATCATGTCTTGCTGAGGGCGCGCGAGAGAGAGAGAATCATGTCTTGCTGAGGGCGCGCGCGCGAGAGAGAATCATGTCTTGCTGAGGGCGCGCGAGAGAGAATCATGTCTTGCTGAGGGCGCGAGAGAGAGAGAGAATCATGTCTTGCTGAGGGCGCGAGAGAGAGAGAGAATCATGTCTTGCTGAGGGCGCGAGAGAGAGAGAGAATCATGTCTTGCTGAGGGCGCGAGAGAGAGAGAAATCATGTCTTGCTGAGGGCGCGCGAGAGAGAGAGAATCATGTCTTGCTGAGGGCGCGAGAGAGAGAGAATCATGTCTTGCTGAGGGCGCGCGAGAGAATCATGTCTTGCTGAGGGCGCGCGAGAGAATCATGTCTTGCTGAGGGCGCGCGAGAGAGAGAGAATCATGTCTTGCTGAGGGCGCGAGAGAGAGAGAATCGTGTCTTGCTGAGGGCGCGAGAGAGAGAGAGAATCGTGTCTTGCTGAGGGCGCGCGAGAGAGAGAATCATGTCTTGCTGAGGGCGCGCGAGAGAGAGAATCATGTCTTGCTGAGGGCGCGCGCGCGAGAGAGAATCATGTCTTGCTGAGGGCGCGCGCGAGAGAGAATCATGTCTTGCTGAGGGCGCGAGAGAGAGAGAGAATCATGTCTTGCTGAGGGCGCGAGAGAGAGAGAGAATCATGTCTTGCTGAGGGCGCGAGAGAGAGAGAGAATCATGTCTTGCTGAGGGCGCGCGAGAGAATCATGTCTTGCTGAGGGCGCGCGAGAGAGAGAGAATCATGTCTTGCTGAGGGCGCGAGAGAGAGAGAGAATCATGTCTTGCTGAGGGCGCGCGAGAGAATCATGTCTTGCTGAGGGCGCGCGAGAGAATCATGTCTTGCTGAGGGCGCGCGAGAGAGAGAGAATCATGTCTTGCTGAGGGCGCGAGAGAACAACCCTTCCAGCTCCGCCCCTGAATGCCTCCATTGGGCCCCGGTCAGATGACTTCTCCGGTACTAGGTAGGCGCGGGAGAAGCAGTGCAGGTTTGAGGAACGTCAAACCAAAAGTAGAGGCGTTAACTCGGCTTTATTAAACATGTTGACACGGCTAACTGTACTGTGGATTTTGTCGTTCGCTGTGGGTAAGTTTACCTCTTGACTCTGGTAAAATTAGTGAATAAAATTTATTCTGGAAATGCAGCTCATTGTTGATGGTGAAATCCAGTAGATTACCACTTTGTTGTTTTCAGACAGCTTGGTCTACATTGATAGTTAAATAAATATATAAACATTAACATGGTGTTATAAGTCTAATCTGATTACAGTTTGCGCTATTTAAACTTTAAAGGACTTTTTAAACTTTAAGTTTTGATGTATTAAAATGGTGAATAGTCTTAAAATAAATCAATACTGCTGTTTTAAAGATTAATCTGACGATTTGTCATTAAGATGTTGTCTCATATTTAATGATCTTTGAGCTTTAGAGTGCTAGTGTTTGATCTTTGTTGTTTTGACTGCTGTCATGTACTGAGGGTGGACACGTGCAGGCGGACTGGCCATCGGGAGCACCGGCACATTTCCCGGTGGCCTGGCCGCCGAACTGGCCCGCTCGGCGATTGCCGACGGTCGGGATCAAAGGCTCGGTTCGGGTCGCGCTTGATTTTTAAATGAACTATCCGTCGTGCGGCTCATTAGGGTATCTGCCTCGCTGAAGCTCTCACAGACTGAGCAGCAACGTTGGGCACAAACTCAAACACACACCCCCTCCTCTCTTCTTGTGAGGCTCTCTGTCACAGCACTGCAGACACACACACACACACCAAGTTGTGCCTCCCTCCTCCCGCAGCTGTAGTATGCTTGAAAAATGGAGCGAGATCCACAGCCCAAGAGGAAAGGTGGAGCAGAGAGGGAGAGGCTTAAAAAGCTAAAAGCACTGGCCACAGATGCAGCGAAGTGCTGTAAAATAACTGACATGTTTGTCAGTAAGGGAGCAGGTAAGACATTAAACACTAGTGGTGACAACAGACGCACAACCATCCAGCACGACTAGCTTAATGAGGAGGTTAGTTCCACTTTGTGGAAGCTGATGGGGCTAAAACTGACTTAATAAAACAAATGTTTTAAGTTGTAACAAAGGATATTGCAAATTTTAGAATATGGTTAACTAAGATAGACACAACATAATAAATTATATGAATGTTGAAATCCTTGTATTATATTATTTCATTTAACCAGGTAGAATCCCATTGAGATTAAGAACACATTTGTTGTTATATGAACATAGCCAATGCATATAAAAATTGTCAATTAGTGAATTTGAATAGCTGGGAATTTATGGGTGGCTTTTGGATTTTTCTTTACAAAGGTGGAGAAGGGAGCAGTGTCAGCACGGACTCTCACTTGTGGTATGATACTATGGTTGATACAGTGGTCAAATTTATAACTAGTCTGGTACCTGTTACATTAAAAATAGGATTGGTCTCAAGTTTAGGTGGATGATGGTGTAACCTATTTTATTTCATCTACTACTACACGTAAATGAAATAGAATAGAAATGATGTGATTTGAGTACATTTATTTTGTAGGGGAAAGAAACAGAAAAAGCTGTGTGTGGGCGCATGTGGAGCCTTTGCTTTATTATTTTACACTCAACCTAACTCACTCTTGGTGTTTTGCGTTAATCGGGTGGTGGTGGCCTGGGATGGTATCAAATTCCTGGCCTGAATTATTGTCCCAGTCTGCCCCTGGACATGACCATAAAGCGTACATGTACAATATAAAAAATCCATGTGGCTGTAGAAAGGTAGCTGATGAGGCTGGCTTAATTATAATTACAATAATCATTATGATCATCATTAACTGTCCAACAAATCAAACAAACCATGTAGTGACCACGACTGAAACTATGTGTTACAATAGGACACTTCTACACAGTAACCCTTAACAGTGATCAGTGTTGCTCAGTGTTCTCTCTCAGTCTCAACATGAACTGAACATTAAAAGCTTCACAGTTGCAGTTATAAGCAGAATATTACATTAGATGGCATTACACTGTGAAAGTGATTATTATGTCCTTTACTAAATGATTTGGAGGACCCTGAAGTACAACCTGAAACAAATCAAAACTTGACAACAGATACATTTATTCATAAAGATGAGATACATTGTTATTTATCAGCTTTAAATGTCATGTTTGTTTCCACAGGAGAGAGTCATCCCAGTCCACCGACTCAACTAATCGAGGCAGAAGTTTATGATAATGTGACTCTTCAGTGTCGTCTGGATTCCCGGGTCAACATGGAGAATTCTACAATCATTTGTGAAAGAGTTGACCTTAAGAAGGTCCACGCCTATCGAGGTAAACAGGACCATCCTGATGTTCAGATGGATCAATACAGAGGCAGGACGACTCT
Source organism: Argyrosomus regius (assembly GCA_946959425.1). Lineage (NCBI taxonomy): Eukaryota > Metazoa > Chordata > Actinopteri > Sciaenidae > Argyrosomus > Argyrosomus regius. Next base: position 31,041 of record CAMPSB010000248.1, on the reverse strand, counting down.
GAACCGTGAAGACCTGAGCCGAGGAGTCCTGACACTGCTGATCTTCTCAGTACAGACGTCTGACAGTGGACCATACAGATGCTTTGTCCCAAAACAGAAACCCAGTTGTACCTTCAACCTCACTGTTGGTAAGAACCTTGAAGCTAAATCTGTATAGTTCAGATGCAAAATGAAAAAGTACAACTGCTCAGGATGATGATGAAATGTGTCAGTAATTATTTATTATTGAAACAAAACAAACATTTACTGCTTACTTGTGAGTCCTGACTGCTCAGTCGGTATATGATGAATCACATGCTGGTTTTTGTTAATGGCTGTCCAATGCACAACATTTAACTTGTGAGGAAACAGCTAGCCAAACACATAGCCCATAACTTTTGTTTTTATACAAAGTTTCTTGTAAATATTAAATAAACGAGATAAAACACATTAATTAACTTTGAACAGAGCCGGGCTAGCTGTTTCCATTCTTTGTGCTAAGCTAACCAGCTGCTAGCTGTAGTTTCATATTGACCATACAGACACAGACGTGAGAGTGGCATCTAAAAGTCTCAGTGACAGTTGACTTGTCTTAGCAGGTGACCTCTGTGAGCACAGCCAGGTCCCTTTTGTCAAACTACTGCTCGATATTTTAGAAGTGTTTTCTGAAAGTATTTTTGTCATTTAAACATTTAAACAGTAAGAGGAGACGAACAGAACAAGAGAGATTCACCCAACACAACAAGACCTCCACTGGAAGAAGTGACCAAGCCGGACGTGTCTGGTAAATATCTTTGAGTTGTTCTCTAGAAAACTGCATCACCTTGAACCTGCCCTTTTTCTAAATTCAACATCTTCTCTGATATTCTTTCAGACGGTGCAAACATGAAGGCTGTCCTTGCTGGTATCATTCCCACTGTTGTCATCGCTCTCATTCTGGTTGTTCTGGTTGTTGTTCTGGTTGTGAAGAGAAGAACGATCCGTAAGTTTAAATATAAACTCTTGCTCCACAGCTTTTTATTATCAACACTGAACTGAATACAGGACAAAGACGAGATATTTAATGTTCAAACTGGGAAACTTTTATTATTTTTTGTCTATACAAACTAATTGTGGTTTGATGCCTTCATCACGTCACAATAAAGTTGGGACAGGATCATGTTTACATGTGTTACATCGCCTTTTAACAACACTCTGCATTTGGGAACTGAGGATGTACAACTTCAGTTGCTCAACAGTCGAAGCTTTATAAAGCGACACACTTTGAAGTGTGGTCTTGACTGCAGGCGGGCAGGCTAGTTTGGTACCTGTAGTCTTTTACTACGAAGCCACGACCAGAATGTGTCATCGTCTTGATGAAATAAGACGTGAGTCTGGATGGCAGCATTTGTTGCTCCAAAACCTGTATGTACCTCAATATACCCATCATGTCCTGATCACTAACACACCCCACATCCCATCACAGGTGCTGGCCTTTTGACCTTTGAGCTCGTAACAATCTGATGATTTCTAAAAATACTTAAAGTGAAGTTTATAGTAAAAATACTATAAATAATAAGTCAGCAGTGTTTCTGGATGTTGTTGATATCTGGCTTTGTCTTTACATGGTCGAGTCTTAACTTACATTTGTAGATGCAGCGATGAACTTTGTTTACTGACAAAAAGTATATCTTTTATAGAGTCATGTTAGTTTCTAATGCAGTAAGGTTGAAGGCATTCAGTGTTGGTTTTCAGCATGCAGAGATTTCTCTGAAGTTCAGTTCAACTGAGTTTAGGTCAGAAAGGGTTTTCAAATCATTGCATTCTCTTTTTGTTTATGTTTCACACAGCGTCCAACGTTATGGAAATGTCAGTCATGATTTCATGAAAAGATCCAGTGTGTCAGATTCAGCGAGCTGTATTTACAGAATGTGTCAGAAATGTAGTATAATATTCATTAGTGTATAATCACCCGAAAATAAGAATCATTATTAATATATAATAAAATAATAAAATTTAATATTGTTATGATGTTTTGGCACTTTTCTAAGTCATATAAATTCAGTGTTTCACAAACTGGTTTCATTGTTGTGACAGAGACTTGCAAGAAGACGCAAGAGATGACGCCAACAGACTGTGAGATGGAAAACCTGAAGACAGAAACAACAGAGAGGGAAGATCCACCCAATCCTGCACAGAATGGCCTGAGAGAGTTTGTGGTCTGAGATGAAAATCATTCATCAACACAATGACCAAAAGACTTTCATTTGATTGTTTGAGCTACTCTCTCTGGGGAGTATATATCTGTATATATCAGGATGTTTTTGATAGAAGTACCACTGAAGAATAATTGTAATTTAGAGTGATTTTTAACTGGACATATGATTTTTTTTAATGGTTTTAAAATCTGTTTCCACTGCGCTCAGGACAAAATGTTACGTTAAGTGTGTGTGGAGAAACATTTGCATTTCTGTCAGTTTGTAGCTTCTTCCTCTGTTACTAACTTGTTTCACTGTCCTTGTATGAACTGCTCCTCTTTAACGACTAATTATCTGTTACCACTGAATGTTTATGATTGGTAGGTGGGAAGTCACTGGAAGCTAACGAGTCAAGTAATTAGCAGAGGCTTACTTTACTACATTAGCCCATCAGAGAAACATTTTGTCAGCTGAAGCCTCTGTGTTGGAGTAGTAAGCTCATTACTTTGTGTAACTCTGTGTTGTTTTGAACATGCTCTGTATTACCCAGAAACAACTGTGTATGTTCAGTTAAATCATGTTTCCATTTGGTCTAATTAGGTTGTAGTTAAACAAACTGCCCACCAGAGGGCAGTGTCAGTGTATTTACCACGGTGTCTACAGCATTCATTGTGCAGGCTGTAACACTGACCCCCACTATAAGTCATTATGCAGTGTTTGCTCTTTGGCTGGAGCATGTATGTTGTAATTATTGCTTTGTTTCTGTCAGATTGTTGTTTGTGAGCTCTGTGAAGCATTTTTCTTAAAGCTTTATATCAAATATAACATTAATATATATTTAAACTCTGTGATCTGTGCTTTCTTTTGTCCGTCCTTGATCATCATCACTGACTGTAACGGCAGATTAAATCCACATTACAGGTTTGTAACAAACAAATAACAAGTCCTATAAAACTGACTGATGTTAGAAACAGTCATGATTAATAGTAGTTGTAGTAGTAAAGGTTCTTTTGTAGAAATCACATCTGAATACTTGGCATCTGTAACAGGAGTCAGTTTTCCAAACTGGATAACGGTCTTTCAGATTGGTGTTGTTAACATGACACATGTATTTTGATGCTGTGAATGGTCTAACCATGTACTCCTGTCTAGTTTAAACTTCATCCAAACATATTCTGTTTTTCTTTGACATCTGAGTCTGATGGTCACAGCTCTTAAAGCTCTGTTGTAGACTGCATAAACAAACAGTGTAACTGTGTGTAAGAAGAGCTCTTTCTTGCTATATGCGGACTATGCGGGCCTGCAGCCACCAAGGCCCCACAGCAAACTGCAAGTTCAGCCTTAATATAATTTGCGAGAATTAAAAGTACATGTCTTTATTTGTAGTCAGGCAAACCCCCTCATTTGTTGTGTGAAGCACTTCTATGCTATATGCTTGTTCAAGCGTATTTATAGGTCACAAACGAAACTAATCTGCTATGATAGAAACAGATCCAAAATGGTGTTACTACCTGAAACATAAGTATTATTCTTAGTATTTATTTATTTGTTTATTTTTTAAGTTTGCAAATTAATATGGATGCTACTCCACTGTATTTTATTAATTTAAGTACGTTAAGTTTTTGTTTTTTTTTTACTGCTTGAGTCTGACCTGATAATGGACCATCCTGGCTCAGCTGGCTGTGATCATCAGGTCACAATTTTACCTTGATTATGACCAAATACCTGCAGAACTCATTCCCATCAGCCTCAACTGCACTTTGTGTTTAGTGCTATAAAGCAAATTTAATCAGGCTAACAAATAAAATTGTTATAAACATCGTTAGCTGCTGTTAGTAAATGTTAGTTTAGTTTGTTACCCGGGCTGCCGAGTCTGTGAGCTCAGAGCACTGGAGTGGGCAGGCCCTTGTGCAAATAACATATATGCAAATAATGCTCTTGTTACCTCCGGTGAGTCACAGGTCTGTCCTGAAACAACCTTAATTCCTTCTGGGGAAATTCCATTGACCCACTGAGCTCTGCTCTGGCTGGCGGTATTTTCGTTTCAGCTCCCAAAATTTTTTATTTATATAAGACAAAGGCGACTAGATCTTTTGTGATTGTGCTAGTCTTTGATTTCATCAGTCAGAAATGAGACGATGAGATTTAATTACTGTCAGACCTTTAAAACTGTACTTAAGCACAGCGCTTCAAGTAAATGTACTGAGTTTCAATTCAACACTGATGATAAAACGCTGTAGATCAGAAGTATGTAACTTTCACCAGGAAAATGATTAGACCAACAACAACAACAGCAGAAATTTTACTTATGGTTTCGCTGCCACAGCCTCACAGTGTGCTGTCATAATGTTGTAACAAGACACAACATAGATTCATACTCATTTATTTGAATTTAGTTTCATCTCATTACATTCACCTGATTATACATCAGTGTAACATCAAAATTATTTAAAAGATACACAGCAGAGTGCACTTAGGCACGATTTAGACCAAAACCAGCGCAAACCAAACAGAGCAAACAGGTTTCTTCCATTTCAGTGAGGCGGTGCATTTTGCACGATCTAGACTGTACGAAAGCTTTGGGTATGTGTGCTGCAGCCTCTTGCTGTTGGAGGAGGAGCTTATGTGACAAAGCCCTCATTGGTCCTGCTCATAAACTCCACCTCCAGACATGTGAGGGGCAGAGAGGGGAGGGCCAACTTCACCTATGAATATAAAAGAGAGAAAAAGAGAGCGCTGGTTCATTTTTCTTCCGACAAGCAACAACACAACAAAGAAGAAGAACCGGAAACCTGGCTTGGTAATAAAGATCATACAAGTAATGTCTGGAATTGTCGAAAACGTCTTACGTACAGCCACACACGGTGTGCTGGGCTTTGGGGTCACAGCTGGATGGTGTGCTAGGCTTTGTCGTTACAGTCTCACAGTGTGCTGGGCTTGGGCTCCAGGTTGTTACGTTATTCTAGGGTTCGTCACCACATCCGCACGGTGTGCTTGGCTTCATCGTTACAATCTCGGGATATGCTGGGCTTGGGCTCCAGGGCGTCACATTGTGCTGGGCTTCACCATTACAGCCGCACGCATACGGTGCTAGCTATAATGTTGTAACACGACTAAACATGTATTACGAGCCGCCGGAAAAGTTCCGTGGTCGTTCCCACCGTCATTAAAAACGAGGACCACAAAAATGACAAAGATATTGATTCTTCTGTATATTGACATAGTACCAGCTTGAACATCAAATGTCTCGTCTTTGTTCTGTATATACCTGTATATACTGTAAATAACAAATAATAAAAAAAATTAAATTGGTTGCGTCCTGTTTTTAGTGTCCAAACATGTTTGAATTTAGGTTGTAATAATTGTGCTAGTCTTTGATTTTATCAGTCAGAAATGAGACGATGAGTTGTAATTAGTCATACCTTTAAAACTGTACTTAAGTACAGCGCTTCAAGTAAATGTACTGAGTTACAATTCAGCACTGATAATAAAACGCTGTAGATGAGAAGTTTGTAACTTACTGATCAACAACAGCAGCAGGAAGTACTCAAATGTTCCTTGTTCTTTTGCTGCCAAAGCCTCACAGTGTGCTGTCATAATGTTGTAACAAGACACAACATAGATTCATACTCATTTATTTGAATTTAGTTTCATCTCATTACATTCACCTGATTATACATCAGTGTAACATCAAAAGTATTTAAAAGATACACAGCAGAGTGCACTTAGGCACGATTTAGACCAAAACCAGCGCAAATCAAACACAGCAAATCTAGCAAACACCGGTTTCTTGCACTTGAGTAAAGCGGTGCATTTTGTCTGCAGCGCAGAACGTAAAACCAATCTAGACTGTGCGGCAGCTTTGGGTGTGTGCTGCAGCCTCTTGCACTTGGAGTTTAAAGGAGAGAAAAAGACTTCTCTTCTGGGCGAAGTAAAAGAAGAACACGACGAAAAACACTCATCGTCATCGACTATGTCGGCGCTGTGTTCTTTGTCGTCGTCATCTCAGTCCCAGATTCACTCTTATCCATATTCTTCTCTTCTTAGCTTCCTCCTTAAAGGAACAGTGTGTAAGATATTCACTGTATTAAATGTTAAAATGACCATTTTGTGTCATCACAGATTAAAGAAACGTGGTAAATTGAAATATGAGCTTCTTGACAACAACACTACAGTCAGTATGTTTCTACTTTTGAAATTTGCCTTCCAGACCAGACAGTCTGTTTGTGTTATGTTAAGTGTGACCCGGTCTGATCCTGGGTTTCCAGATATGAAACTGATTGATTAGGGTCATGTCCCGGACAGGGGGGTCATGTCAGAGAGAGATTGATTAGGGTCATGTCCCGGACAGGGGGGGTCATGTCAGAGAGAGATTGATTAGGGTCATGTCCGGGACAGGGGGTTAGGTGGTTAGGTAGGGCCCTGTCCCGGACAGGGGGTTAGGTGGTTAGGTAGGGCCCTGTCCCGGACAGGGGGTTAGGTGGTTAGGTAGGGCCCTGTCCGGGGACAGGGCCCTACCTAACCTAAAATAGTTCATTGGCTAAAAACAACGTGAGAGTAACATAACACAACTGACATGATTTTTAACTGCAGTATTACATATCTTAAATAAAGTTCGGCGAATAAGACCATTATTATTTAATGCAAAGTGTTAATGTAGCCTGAACACAGTGAGAGGGGTATTTGAAATGCAGCGTTATGTGCCTAATCTGTCAATAATTATGTTATATTTTACACTATGTGGCATTTACAGCTGAAGGAATGATGCTGACTGTGAGTTATGAGAACTTACTTACAGCCTCATAGTTAATGTTTGAGATTTCTTTAATAAGATGAGATTGCAAAGTTTTATTTCCTGCATCAAAATTTCAAATGCACAAACAGTAGACTGCCCTCCTCGTAGAATAGCTCTCAAATTTGAATTTGTTTAGCCTGTTTGTAGTCTAAGACAGTGGGCTTGTGTTTCACTGGTAGAATGTATATGAGAGAGAGAGAGAGAGAGAGAGAGAGAGAGAGAGAGAGAGAGAGAGAGAGAGAGAGAGAGGAAGTAGAGGGGGGAGGGGGGAGTAAAGGGGGAGAGAGGGGGGAGGGGGAGGGGGAAGTAAAGGGGGGAGAGAGGGGGGAGGGGGAGGGGGAAGTAAAGGGGGGAGAGGGGGGGGGGTAAAGGGGGGAGAGAGGGGAAGTAAAGGGGGAGGGAGGGGGAGGGGAAGTAAAGGGGAGAGGGGTTAGGGTGATGTGATGCACAATGGGCTCATGTCAGGGAGAGGGGTTAGGGTAATGTGATGCACAAGGGGAAGTAAAGGGAGAGGGGTTAGGGTGATGTGATGCACAAGGGGAAGTAAAGGGAGAGGGGTTAGGGTAATGTGATGCACAATGGGCTCATGTCAGGGAGAGGGGTTAGGGTAATGTGATGCACAATGGGCTCATGTCAGGGAGAGGGGTTAGGGTAATGTGATGCACAATGGGCTCATGTCAGGGAGAGGGGTTAGGGTGATGTGATGCACAATGGGCTCATGTCAGGGAGAGGGGTTAGGGTAATGTGATGCACAATGGGCTCATGTCAGGGAGAGGGGTTAGGGTAATGTGATGCACAATGGGCTCATGTCAGGGAGAGGGGTTAGGGTAATGTGATGCACAATGGGCTCATGCCAGGGAGAGGGGTTAGGGTAATGTGATGCACAATGGGCTCATGTCAGGGAGAGGGGTTAGGGTAATGTGATGCACAATGGGCTCATGTCAGGGAGAGGGGTTAGGGTAATGTGATGCACAATGGGCTCATGTCAGGGAGAGGGGTTAGGGTGATGTGATGCACAAGGGGAAGTAAAGGGAGAGGGGGTTAGGGTAATGTGATGCACAATGGGCTCATGTCAGGGAGAGGGGTTAGGGTGATGTGATGCACAATGGGCTCATGTCAGGGAGAGGGGTTAGGGTGATGTGATGCACAATGGGAAGTAAAGGGAGAGGGGTTAGGGTAATGTGATGCACAATGGGCTCATGTCAGGGAGAGGGGTTAGGGTGATGTGATGCACAATGGGCTCATGTCAGGGAGAGGGGTTAGGGTAATGTGATGCACAATGGGCTCATGTCAGGGAGAGGGGTTAGGGTGATGTGATGCACAATGGGCTCATGTCAGGGAGAGGGGTTAGGGTAATGTGATGCACAATGGGCTCATGTCAGGGAGAGGGGTTAGGGTAATGTGATGCACAATGGGCTCATGTCAGGGAGAGGGGTTAGGGTAATGTGATGCACAATGGGCTCATGTCAGGGAGAGGGGTTAGGGTAATGTGATGCACAATGGGCTCATGTCAGGGAGAGGGGTTAGGGTGATGTGATGCACAAGGGGCTCATGTCAGGGAGAGGAGTTAGGGTCAATCATGTGGAGAGAGAACAACCCTTCCTTCTCTCTTTTTGTGAGGCTCTCTGTCACAGCACTGCAGACAGACACACACACACACACACACACACACACACACACCAAGTTGTGCCTCCCTCCTCCCGCAGCTGTAGTTCTACATGCTTGAAAAATGGAGCATGGCATGATTCAGACCAAAACCAGCGCAAACCAAACAGAGCAAACAGGTTTCTTCCATTTCAGTGAGGCGGTGCATTTTGCCCGATCTAGACTGTACAAAAGCTTTGGGTATGTGTGCTGCAGCCTCTTGCTGTTGGAGGAGGAGCTTATGTGACAAAGCCCTCATTGGTCCTGCTCATAAACTCCACCTCCAGACATGTGAGGGGCAGAGAAGGGAGGGCCAACTTCACCTATGTATATAAAAGAGAGAAAAAGAGAATGCTGGTTCATTTTTCTTCCGACAAGCAACAACACAACAAAGAAGAAGAACTGGAAACCTGGCTTGGTAATAAAGATCATACAAGTAATGTCTGGAATTATCGAAAACGTCTTACGTACAGCCACACACAGTGTGCCGGGCTTCGGGGTCACAGCTGGATGGTGTGCTAGGCTTGGTCGTTACAGTCTCACAATGTGCTGGGCTTGGGCTCCAGGTTGTTACGTTATTCTAGGGTTCGTCACCACATCCGCACGGTGTGCTTGGCTTCATCGTTACAGTTTCGGGATATGCTGGGCTTGGGCTCCAGGGCGTCACATTGTGCTGGACTTCACCGTTACAGCCGCACGCATACGGTGCTAGTTATAATGTTGTAACGCGACTAAACATGTATTACGAGCCGCCGTAAAAGTTCCGTGGTCGTTCCCACCGTCATTAAAAACGAGGATCACAAAAATGAAAAAGATATTGATTCTTCAACGGATTAGACGCCTCAACGTATATTACGAGTCGCCGGAAATGTTCCGTGGTTGTTCCCATCGTCATTAAAAACGATAATAAAAAAAATTAAAATTGTTGCGCCCTATTTTTATTTTAGTTTTACACAGCGTCCAAACGTGTTTGAATTTAGGTTGTAATAATTGCTGCTGTGCATCTGTGTCTCTCTATCTCTCTCTATTTATCTATCTATAATAAAATTATTATAAACATCGTTAGCTGCTGTTAGTAAATGTTCAGTTCAGTAAATCTCAGTCCCAGATTCACTCTTATCCATATTCTCCTGTTCTTAGCTTCCTGGAAAAGTTCTGTGGTTGTTTCCATCGTTATTAAAAATGATTTAAAAGAGTTTAAATTGTTGCGTTTTTATTTACGTTTTACACAGCGTCCAAACGTGTTTGAATTTAGGTTGTAATAATTGTGCTAGTCTTTGATTTTATCAGTCAGTAATGAGACGATGAGTTGTAATTACTGTCAGACCCTTGAAAGTATACTTTCAAGGGTCTGACAGTGAAAGTATACTTTCAAGGGTCTGCTGTTAGTAAATGTTAGTTTAGTTTGTTAGCCGGGCTGTTGAGTCTGTGAGCTCAGAGCACTGGAGTGTTAGTCTTCGTACCACAGGTGTTGGACCAACAGTAAGAGCAGATATTCAGGCCTGGGGTGCAGGAAAGATAAGTGTCTAACTGACAGTGGACAGGTCCTTGTGCAAAGAACATACAGTATATGCAAATAATGTGCTCGTTACTTCCGTTTAGTCACAGGTCTGTCCTTAATGCCTTCTGGGGAAATTCCATTGGTCCACTAAGCTCTGCCTGACAGTATTTTTGTTTCAGCTCCCAAATTTTTTATTTATCCAGGACAAAGGCGACTAGATCTTTTTTATTTTAAAAGGGCTGATACACTCAAACAGAGGAAAAACTATTGTCAAAATTACTCAGTTCACTGGCAGATTGCAGCATTACCGAGCTGGGGGGGTTGTTATTATACACCAGTGTAGCATCAAAATGCCCAAACCAACCACAGCAACCAGTTTTTTTTCTAATAATTGCTCTAGTTTTTCATTTTATCAGTCAGAAATGAGATAATGAATTACCATCACACCTTTAAAATTATACTTAAGCACAGCGCTTCAAGTAAATGTTCTGAGTTTCAATCGAGCCCTCTACAATCTGCGTAGAGTGTCTCCCCATGTGTCTATAGGACTCTTATTGGGTGTTATCACAAAGAAACAATAGATGGAGAAATCACAAAATTTACTTAATTCTGAGAAACATCTTCATTTAGTGCCCTGATGAGGTGAATCCAGAGGTTATTCATTGCAATACGTATAACGGTGCAAAGGAAACACTTCTAAACACTCAAATAACAACATAAAATCTCTACACACAACAATAATGGTGTTGAAAGAACAGAAACTCAATCAACAGGTGTAACGACACATGGCATGGGACGCGTGGCCGGTCCGCCTCGAAGTCCGCTCGTTAACCGCCTGCACACACAAAACACACAGACACACGGACTAAGTACCGAGGGTGACGATTATTGCAAACAAACAGTGAAACGAATATGCTAATTTAGCTAAAGTAAACGCAAACTTACCACAACCTCTTGCTCTGCCCACCCGTGGTGTCACGCCAAAAGAGCTCCCCGGGGACGTGACCCCTTAAGTAGGGTTCCTTGAGGACCGCAGTAAGTGGGAACAGGGGAGTTTGCGTGATTATGTAAATATGTTTATTCATGTATATGTATTTTTGGGGTGTTTAATAACGGTGTATGGGTTTGTAAATAGGTGTTGATATTGTATATATTGTTTTTATGGATTTATGTAAATATTTATGGTTTATTATTTATGTAAATATGCAAACATACCTATTAATGGTTTAACCTAATTAGTCATGTGATAACAAAAGTTGTATAAAAAGGACTCAGAATTGTTTGTTGGGTAGAGAGTTGTGGAGAATTGGATTGCGAGGCTATTATTATTGTAAAGTGTTTGTTTTTTGTATGTGTGTTATTTAAACATGTTCATTGCCACCTGAAGGGTCATTTTCTTGTTATTTTGTCAGTTCAATGAAAATGTGTCAGCTTGATTTTAGTGATGTCTCTCCAGACTGAAGTATCTCAACATCCACTGCATAAAATTTACTGCAGACATTCATGTTGTTCACTTTGGTGTTCCTCTGATTTTTGATTAAGAACAAACACCTGCAAACTCATTCCCATCAGCCTCAGCTGCACTTTGTGTGTGTTTAGTGCTTTAAACCAAATTTGAGCATGCTAACAAATAAAATCATTGTAAACATCAACATGTTAGCATTGTTACTGTGTTAGCATGCTGATGTTAGCATAGCCTGTTCAAATTGTTCAGTTTGGTCTGAGGATGAAGCCATGTGAGCTCAGTCTAAATGATTCATGGTGGACATTTTAGTTTATACTGGTAGAGAAAACTGACTCCTGTTACAGATGCTAAGTATTCAGATGTGGTTATTTCTACAAAAAAAACCTTTACTACTGCAACTACTATTAATCATGACTGTTTCTAACATCAGTCAGTTTTATAGGACTTATTTGTTTGTTACAAACCTGTAATGTGGATTTAATCTGCTGTTACAGTCAGTGATGATGATCAAGGACAGACAAAAGAAAGAACAGATCAAAGTTTAAATATATATTAATGTTATGTTTGATATAAAGTGTAGCCGTTCCGGCTGAATGATGGTCTAACTCTTTGTACTGATGGTTCATCAAGCGTTTTATTAATAACAAATGAACGATACTGTAGCTCCTTTCACTCTTTTAACACACTGTAAGAGCTATCAGGATAGAAGACAAAAAACAAAGAAAACATTACCGTCTTCACCTTAACTTCTCAAATCACATCATGTGGAATATTATAACCTTTAAAATCTTATATTTCTATCATAAATCAACTCATTTAAACCCCTTTAATTAACTCAAAATGAAATGTTTTTAGCAACCTTTTAGCGTATTTTTTTAAACACCTGTTAATGCATTTTAATTATTTAGTAACCATAGTCACGACAATACACACCGACACTGCTAAATAAGGTAACCCTCTCGCCAGTACAAACAAGTGAGCATAAGACATCACTAAAGTTACAAAAAGCATTACCACAAAAAACAACCAACCAAACCTTGTGACTTTCTCAGCCAGGTGATGAACAAAATGAATTACGATGATATTTCTAAGACATATGTACACGGTGTAAAAACACCCGTAAGATCGTAATATTTTAAATATAAAACATAAACTACGTTTGAAAATAACTTATATGAAACATGCTAAACCATGTTAAAGGTCTTGTTGTGACTATCCAAAAAGAAACTTAATTAGTCACATAATGGTGGCTTGAGGATCGCTAACTCGATTCCAGGCAAAACAAAATACTGTGCGAAGGTTGTTCTCTTTTGGGTGAGGTTCCCATTCATTGCAGCAAAGACAAATGAAAAAAAAACAGAACGTTACCATGCAGATTGTTTAACATAAACTGGCTTTCATCTGGATGTCGGTAAGAACTGTTGTGCTCCCCACCACCATTCAACTCACACTGATTTCCACCTTATTTCATACACCTGATGCTGGGAGGTTACTGGGTGGTTACCAATTAAACAGAAACAGAACTATACTACACCCTTGTGGTCGAAATAAGGTACTTTGCACAAAACAAATGAAGAACGGCTCCTACAGGTCTGTTACATAAAGCTTTAAGAAAAGTGCTTCATAGCGCTCACAAACAAACACAAACAAAGTAATAATCACAACATACATGTACAGACAGCCTTTCTCTCCAGCCAAAGAGCAAACACTGCATAATGAGTCATAGTGGGGGTCAGTGTTACAGCCAGCACAATGGATGCTGTAGACACCGTGGTAAATACACTGACACTGCCCTCTGGTGGGCAGTTTGTTTAACTACAACTTAATTAGACCAAATGGAGACATGATTTAACTGAACATATTTAGGTCTGTACCCTCACATCACACATTGAGTTAACTAAACATACACAGTAGTTTCTGGGTAATACAGAGCATGTTCAAAACAACACAGAGTAACACAAAGTAATGAGCTTACTACTCCAACACAGAGGCTTCAGCTGAAATTTAACACTAGATGCCACAGAAAGGGTAGTTACTTACTTTCCAGCCACACACACTCATATCAGGCAGGACTAATCGACTCAGAGCAGATTTTAAAGGTGACAAACTGACAAAATGTCTTTCTGATGGACTAATGTAGTCAAGTAGGCCTCTGCTAATTACTTGACTCGTTAGCTTCCTGTGACTTCCCACCTACCAATCATAAACATTCAGTGGTAACAGATAATTAGTCGTTAAAGAGGAGCAGTTCATACAAGGACAGTGAAATAAGTTAGTAACAGAGGAAGAAGCTACAAACTGACAGAAATGCAAATGTTCCTCCACACACTTAACGTAACATTTTGTCCTGAGCGCAGTGGAAACAGATTTTAAATGATTTTAAAACCATTAAAAAAATTCATACTTCCAGTTAAAAATCACTCTAAATAACAATTACAAATCCTTCAGTGGTACTTCTATCAAAAACATCCTGATATATACTCCCCAGAGAGAGTAGCTCAAACACCCCAATACTGATCTTCTGGACAACATTAAACCGGTGTCTTCTTTTGGTTTCTGTTTTGGTCATTGTGTTGATGAATGATTTTCATCTGAGACCACAAACTCTCTCAGGCCATTCTGTGCAGGATTGGGTGGATCTTCGTCCCTCTCTGTTGTTTCTGTCTTCAGGTTTTCCATCTCACAGTCTGTTGGCGTCATCTCTTGCGTCTTCTTGCAAGTCTCTGTCACAACAATGAAACCAGTTTGTGAAACACTAAATTTATACGACTTAGAAAAGTGCCAAAACATCATAACAATATTAAATCATATTATATTAATAATGATTCTTATTTTCAGGTGATTATACACTAATGAATATTATATCACATTTCTGAATCGCTGAATCTGACACACTGGATCTTTTCATGAAATCATGAAATGACATTTCCAAAACGTTGGTCGCTGTGTGAAACATAAACAAAAAGAGAATGCAATGATTTGAAAACCCTTTCTGACCTAAACTCAGTTGAATTGAAATTCAGAGAAATCTCTGCACTCCTTCAGTTCATCGCTGCATCTACAAATGTAAGTTAAGACTCGACCATGCAAAGACAAATCCAGATATCAACAACATCCAGAAACACTGCCGACTTCTCTGAACCTGAGCTCATCTGAGATGGACTGAAAGTAGAAAAGTGTGCTGTGGGTCCACATTTCAAAGTATTTTTAGAAATCATCAGATTGTTACCAGCTCAAAGTTCAAAAGGCCAGCACCTGTGATGGTATGTGGGGTGTGTTAGTGATCAGGACATGATGGGTAATTTGCACATCTGTGAAGGCACCATTAATGCTGAGAGGTACATACAGGTTTTGGAGCAACAAATGCTGCCATCCAGACTCACGTCTTATTTCATCAAGACGATGACACATTCTGGTCGTGGCTTCGTAGAAAAGGACTACAGGTACCAAACTAGCCTGCCTGCAGTCAAGACCACACTTCAAAGTGTGTCACTTTATAAAACTTTGACTGTTGAGCAACTGAAGTTGTACATCCTCAGTTCCCAAATGCAGAGAGTTGTTAAAAGAAAAGGCGATGTAACACATGTAAACATGATCCTGTCCCAACTTTATTGTGACGTGATGAAGGCATCAAATCCACAATTAGTTTGTATAGACAAAAAATAATAAAGTTTCCCAGTTTGAACATTAAATATCTCGTCTTTGTCCTGTATTCAGTTCAGTGTTGATAATAAAAAGCTGTGGAGCAAGAGTTTATATTTTAACTTACGGATCGTTCTTCTCTTCACAACCAGAACAACCAGAATGCAGAGAGCGATGACAACAGTGGGAATGATACCAGCACGGACAGCCTTCCTGTTTGCACCGTCTGAAAGAATATCAGAGAAGATGTTGAATTTAGAAAAAGGGCAGGTTCAAGGTGATGCAGTTTTCTAGAGAACAACTCAAAGATATTTACCAGACACGTCCGGCTTGGTCACTTCTTCCAGTGGAGGTCTCGTTGTGCTGGGTGAATCTCTCTTTGTCTTGTTCTGTTGGTCTCCTCTTACTGTTTAAGTGTTTAAATGATAAAAATACTTTCAGAAAACACTTCTAAAATATCGAGCAGTAGTTTGACAAAAGGGACCTGGCTGTGCTCACAGAGGTCACCTGCTAAGACAGGTCAACTGTCACTGACTTTTAGATGCTACTCTCACGTCTGTGTCTGTATGGTCAATATGAAACTACAGCTAGCAGCTGGTTAGCTTAGCACAAAGAATGGAAACAGCTAGCCCGGCTCTGTCCAAAGTTAATGAACGTGTTTTATCTCGTTTATTTAGTCTCACAAGTTAAATGTTGTGCACTGGACTTAGATTTTTTTTGTTTCAGTATGTACGCAGGCATGAACAAAAACCAGCATGTGATTCATCATATACTGACTTCAGAGCAGCCAGGACTCACAAGTAAGCAGTAAAGGTTTGTTTTGTTTCAATAATAAATAATTACTGACACATTTCATCATCATCCTGAGCAGTTGTACTTTTTCAATTTGCATCTGAACTATACAGATTTAGCTTCAAGGTTCTTACCAACAGTGAGGTTGAAGGTACAAAAGGATTTCTGTTTTGGGACAAAGCATCTGTATGGTCCACTGTCAGACGTCTGTACTGAGGAGATCAGCAGTGTCAGGACTCCTCGGCTCAGGTCTTCACGGTTCAGAGTCGTCCTGCCTCTGTATTGATCCATCTGTTCATGAGGAAGGTCATGTTTACGTCGATAGGCATGGACAATCCCACTGAGGTCAACTCTTGTACAGACGATTGTAGAATTCTCCATGTTGACCCGGGAATCCAGATCACACTGAAGAGTCACATTATCATAAACTTCTGCCTCGATTAGTTGAGTCGGTGAACTGGGACGACTCTCTCCTGTGGAAACAAACATGACATTTAAAGCTTACAAATAACAATGTATGTCATCTTTTTGAATAAATGTATCTGTTGTTAAGTTTTGATTTGTTTCAGGTTGTACTTCAGGGTCCTCCAAATCATTTAGTAAAGGACATAATAATCACTTTCACAGTGTAATGCCATCTAATGTAATATTCTGTCTATAACTGCAGCTGTGAAGCTTTTAATGTTCAGTTCATGTTGAGACTGAGAGAACACTGAGCAACACTGATCACTTTTAAGGGTTACTGTGTAGAGGTGGTGCATTGTGCACAAGTTTCAGTTGTGGTCACTACATGGTTTGATTATAGATTTCTATAAGAGTAAGATTTGTTGGACAGCTAATTGTGATCATAATGATTATTGTAATTATAATTAAGCCAACCTCATCAGCTACCTTTCTACAGCCACATGGATTGTTTTATATTTGACTGCTGTCAGTACATGACAGCAGTCAAAACAACAAAGATCAAACACTAGCACTCTAAAGCTCAAAGATCATTAAATATGAGACATCTTAATGACAAATCGTCAGATTAATCTTTAAAACAGCAGTATTTATTTATGATTTAAGACTATTCACCATTTTAATACATCAAAACTTAAAGTTTAAAAAGTCCTTTAAAGTTTAAATAGCGCAAACTGTAATCAGATTAGACTTATAACACCATGTTAATGTTTATATATTTATTTAACTATTAATGTAGACCAAACTGTCACAACAAAGTGGTAATCTACTGGATTTCACCATCAACAATGAGCTGCATTTCCAGAATAAATTTTTACCAGAGTGAAGAGGTAAACTTACCCACAGACAACGACAAAATCCACAGTACAGTTAGCCGTGTCAACATGTTTAATAAAGCCGAGTTAACGCCTCTACGTTTGGTTTCCCTAATAATAAAACGTCTTCGGTTTCCCGCGCTTACCTCGAAAGTCACATATCCGGTGTGGCGGTGCGGAGGCATTCAGGGCGGAGCTAGAGGGGTGGCCAGGGTAGCGCTTGCCACCTCTGGAACCTGATTGGACACCTCAGGTGCAACCCCAGTTGATTGACAGGCAAGGCGGGACTACAGCACGAGAATGTGGGCCATCTTTTTTTTTTTTTTACAGGAACAGACAACATGTGGCGCACGCGTAGGTTCCAACCTGGAACTAACCAGTGTGTGATCAGATACAAGGACCCAGCCGATTTGGACAGATTAAGCCTCAGTTTGAATGTTGATTCAGCTTGTAACAACTGATGATTTTGTGTGTGATGTTTTTTAATAATTGTTATTTTTTTTAACAATGCAGTCTCATCAAGGGAGGAGAGTGACACAGAAACTCCAGAGAGAGAGAGAGAGAGAGAGAGAGAGATCTGGGTTATGAATATTGTCAAGAAGGCATACCAGGTTAAAGTATCACAGTGTTTTCCTTTATTAGGTCTAGTATATGGACCCTCTGATAAAGCCTTGCCCACCCTTTGTATAAAAGTCTAGTTCCTCCACTGGCGGCATTGCTGCAAAACAACAATCCAACGACCTTCACCAACACATTTAAACAAATGAATATTTAAATCACCCCGAGCAAAGAAGAAAAATTAAGATACAGAGCTAAACGGAGCTAAACTTTGATGATGTATACATTTTTCTTATGGAGAATCCCTCCCCGTACACTGCCGCCAGGATGAAAGCATACAAAAGTACGGACAGTTACATGTACTTTCGTTCTGGTTGGGTCAATAATGCGGTCGTATGGGAGGTGAAGGACAAGTGAGGGGTGCGTGGGTTAGCTAGCCAAGTATTCTGTTTAGGTTAACACGATATCTTTGATATGAATCCTTTTTCTAATGTCAGGCAAACCATTCATACAGCTTAAATGACAATACTGACAGCCTGGGTTGCTGTGGAGAGAGGGGGATTGGTGCGTTTTGGCCACTGCACCTGGATGGCAGGGTTTGTAGGTGTATTGCACCTTTGCTTTGCTGGCAGCAAACAGAGTAGCACTGCATGCACCGAAGAGGCCTGTGTGTGGAATGAGCCCAGTGTGACAGCCTTAAGGATAGTAGGATATGCTGAAGGGAGCCAGATAGTGTTCAGACCGTCTGTTAACTCGGATCCTTTAACAGACTTGAGACTTTCTGCGTCACTCACTAAACAGATCCGGAGCTTACGAGTCATTTGAGTCAGTATGTCCATAAGCATATACATTCTACCAGTGAAACACAAGCCCCACTGTCTTAGACTACAAACAGGCTAAACAAATTCAAATTTGAGAGCTATTCTACGAGGAGGGCAGTCTCCTGTTTGTGCATTTGAAATTTTGATGCAGGAAATAAAACTTTGCAATCTCATCTTAAAGAAATCTCAAACATTAACTATGAGGCTGTAAGTAAGTTCTCATAACTCACAGTCAGCATCACTCCTTCAGCTGTAAATGCCACATAGTGTAAAATATAACAATTATTGACAGATTATGCACATAACGCTGCATTTCAAATACCCCTCTCACTGTGTTCAGGCTACATTAACCTAGCCTCTAAACACCCCTAACCCTAAGTTTCTATCATCTCGTTTATTGCTGTATTTGTCTTCTTACATTTGACTGGGGAAGTCTTTGGACAACACAACTCCCTGAAATCCATCAGAGTCTGAATCTGCCTCGTTTTGCACTGTGCGGAAGGAAAAGATCCAGTCGACTCGGTTGAATCAGTGAATCTGGGTCACCTGGGTCTGCTGGATCAGTGAGCGATCCACGGGTCTCTTGAGTCTCCTGAGTCCCCGGTGTTTCCAGCACTTAATCGCGCAGGATGGATCTGTGGATCTAAATCTGAATCCAGATCTGTGATACTGAGTATCTGCAGGAAGTTACGCTGATCCGCTGTGTCAGCTCATCTGAGTCACGACTCCTGAACCTATTGCTAGCGGTGGCAACAACTGCTTATTGTCAATGATAGTAGCAGGATTTCTGGAAGCTTTTTAGGCAGATGGACTGGGACGTGTTGTAATGAGATTGTACAGGTTAGATCTAGTGATAAATGTATCATTTGAATTTGTATATGTGGCCCAGTGTTACCGTAAGGTTCCGGGACAGAGACTAGTGGCAACTGGTAAAGAGAGATATAGGCCTAATGATTAGCAAAGTAATTACTGGGCTAATATTGGACATTGTCAACCTATTCTCAAGCAAAATAGCAACATCACAGTTATAGACAAAGTGGCTGAAACCAGTGCACTGCTTAAGCAGCTACTGAGGCTGTAGATGCTTATGTATTTGTATGCATTTGCCATATGTAAACATTAGTTCAATAGACTTTGTGGAAGAGTGGGATACATTTGTTACAAATGTTTTACAGACAGAATTGCTCCAGACTCCCTCTGTAACTGGGTGCTGAACTTCTTGTCAGACAGACCGCAGTAAGTCAGAGTTGAGACAGGGCATCAGTCCATCAGAACTCTGAGTTCTGATGGACTGATGAGCGGTAGGGAGGAGGCCATGTACGAGAGAGGTGGCAGGACTGGTTGCCCGGTGTCAGGAAAATAATCTCTCCCTAAACACAAACAAGACCAAGGCGATGATTATTGATCAGAGGAGGGGGAGGAGGGAGCAGCACACCCCACTGTACATCGATGAGAGAGGTGGAGTGAATGAAAACCTCGGGAACCGACATCAGTGAGGATCTCACCTTGTCTCACCACACTTGTCAGCTCCTGAAGCGCAGCAGAGACTGCATTTCCTAAGAAGGCTGAGGAAATTTGGCATATCAACCAAAATCCTCAGCTACGTCTACAGATGTACAGTTGAGAGCATCATCACCAGCTCAATTACAGTGTGGCATGGCAGCTGCACTGCTCAGGACAGGAAGGTCCAACAAGTGATAAAAACTGTTCATCTCTGGGGCAGCCTTCCCATCACTACAGGACATTTACACCACCAGGGTCATCAGGAGGGCCCACAACTTCATAAAGGACAATACACACCCACAACACAGTCTGTTTACACTTCTGCCATCAGGGAGGCGATAGAGAGGGGGAGCATGAGAGTAGAGAGTAGAGTAGTCTGAAATCTAGGACAAAAAGATTTTCAAACACCTTTTATCCACAGGCCATCAGGCTCTTGGAACAGTACAACTCTCCCCTACACTCATTCAATCACTGTAATGGAAATGTGACTTAACTGTTACTGTGAGACACAGAGCACTTTATTTTTCAAGCCTGGTTTCTTTTCCTTTTGTAACTCCAACTCAGGTTTTCAGGGTCCTTTGTATTTTTCTATTGTGTAAGACTTAAAGTCTTTTAAAGTTTAAATAGCACAAACCGTATTCAGATTTGACTTATAACACCATGTTAATGTCTATATTTTTAACTATTAATGTAGATGAAGCCGCCTGAAAACATTATATATATATATATATATATATATATATATATATATATATATATATATATATATATTTATATATAATCTAAATATAAATATATAAATCCATATTATATATATATATATATATATATATATATAATGGATTTATATATTTATATTTAGATTATATATAGATTTATATATAGGATTTTAGCTCAGCAGGCAGGCGGACATTGATGCTCACACACATGCAAGTGGCCAGATGCTCTCCCTGTAGTCTGTTCTCAGGTCAGTCTTTGATAGAAAAACAACAAATTCAAACAGTACTTGTGGAAATCATGAGGGGTAAAAAATGACCCTATTCAGTGTGGAAAAGTCTCTAGATCCTGCTCCTTTCCTCACTCCTGTCTCTGCTCCTTTCCTCACTCCTGTCTCTGCTCCTTTCTCTGCTCCTTTCCTCACTCCTCTCTCTGCTCCTTTCCTCACTCCTCTCTCTGCTCCTTTCCTCACTCCTCTCTCTGCTCCTCTCCTCACTCCTCTCTCTGCTCTTCTGGACACACAGGTAATAATGACAAGCAGCTAATTAATGTACCTTGCAGCTAAAAATGTACTGTTAACGTTAGCTTGAGAAGCTGTAGCATTTATTAACTGACAAACTTCCTGCTAATCTCTCTCTGTGTACTGTTGCTGCTCTGTTCGCTTCACAGTCACTTTCTCTGCCCGCTCACTTGTTGCACATTGTCATAAGGAGCTAAGCTACTCTACACTAACGTTACACTACCCGCTACTCTATAAACTTGAACGTTACCTTTTACGTAGATGTCATTTGAAGTATGAGAAGAGGGTCTGACAGGAAAACAAGAAAAGTGAGCACACATTGCTTTGCTTAAAAAATTCATTTTCACTTACCCCAAGATGATAAGTGCCTTATTTAGTTATTTTATTTATATTTCTGATTACATGTATTATTTATTTTATTTTATTTTAAATACAGTATATTGTTTTTGTATCGCCCCACTTGTCTGTTTCTATGTATATCCTGATTGTCTGTACTTTTTCAAGTTTTCAATAAAGGTTTGCATCTAAAAATAAAAAAAGGGTCTGACAGGATTTGCTGCACTAGTTAATGACTCAAAACAAGTCCAGAATAACGTCGTGTGTTGTTGTGCTCACACGGTGCGAGTAAAAATCATTAGTAGCGCATTGATATTAATGATCTTGTGAAATTTCAACAGCATTGTGCTGCTACTGAATGAATATAGGGGAAGCACTGCATTCACTAACTTTACGAAGTGGAGATGTGAACTTACCGGCAGCAAACGATATAAACAGTCAAGTTAACGGTGTCAACGTCTTGATTAAAGTGAAGCAGAGTGAAAAGATTATATATTGACTCCGATCAGCTGGTCCTAATATTCCGCGAACATCCACCATCGCTTATGGACTGCGGTCAAGCCAGCCGACACATCGTGAACGACAGTCAAGCCAGCCGACTGAATTTTTTGCTGTACGTGATAATAGTAGCTTTACGGTAACAGTGACTCAGAACTGGTTTCAAAATAAGAGCATTTGTCGGGTACATAGCGAAAGACTGTCAACGAAAGCAAATACTGTCAAAGGAAATGTACGGACGTTGTGATATGTAATTTCAAAATAAAAGCTCAAATAATTGACAGTTGTAACCATAAGCCAATATATATTTTTTATTGGAACTTCTAACAAGGCCATGTTTCCACACACTAATTTCACTTCAGGGTAAAAGTAGTACACCGCCTCATATTGCCACTCAGGAAGTTTCAAGTCATTCCAGTGTATAGTTTCAAATTAAAAGCCCGTCAAATTCTGAAATATGAAACATATTGCATATGATTTTGGATTCAAATTACAAAGCAAACGCTCTGTTATCAAATAATAATTCCACTTCAGGGTTGTAATACACGACCCCCTAGTGTGACGTAGTAAGTATCAAGACATTCTGATGTGTAGTTTCAAAATAAAAGCCCGTCAAAGTCTCAAATATGAGACATATTGCATATGATTTTGGATTCAAATTAAAAAGGAAACGCCCTGTTATCAAATAATAATTCCACTTCAGGGTTGTAGTACACGACCCCCTAGTGTGACGTAGTAAGTATCAAGACATTCTGATGTATAGTTTCAAAATAAAAGCCCGTCAAAGTCTGAAATATAATACATATTGCATATGATTTTGGATTCAATTTAAAAGGAAACGCCCTGTTATCAAATAATAATTCCACTTCAGGGTTGTAGTACACGACCCCCTAGTGTGACGTAGTAAGTATCAAGACATTCTGATGTGTAGTTTCAAAATAAAAGCCCGTCAAAGTCTGAAATATAATACATATTGCATATGATTTTGGATTCAATTTAAAAGGAAACGCCCTGTTATCAAAGAATAATTCCACTTCAGTGTTGTAGTACACAACCCCCTAGTGTGACGTAGTAAGTATCAAGACATTCTGATGTATAGTTTCAAAATAAAAGCCCGTCAAAGTCTGAAATATGATACATATTACATGTGATTTTGGATTCAATTTAAAAGGAAACGCCCTGTTATCAAATAATAATTCCACTTCAGGGTTATAGTACGTGACCTGGTAGTGTGACCCAGGCCTCTCTGTGTCTCTGTGTGTCTGTTCCTCTCTGTGTGTCTGTTCCTCTGTGTGTGTGCATGTGTTTGTCTCTCTCTCTCTCTCTAGGTTTTATTTATACAAGAATTTCGCTCGTCTTTGTTTTTGAGAGGCAAATTTTTCAATGACCCTGGTGTTGAAATCAGGAATGTCTTTTGTCAATTTCTTCTCGATGGAGAGCATAGCCAGAGCGTTGAGCCGATCTTGTGACATAGTGTTCCTAAGGAAGGTTTTTATCCTCTTTAAGGTAGAGAAGCACCTCTCAGACTCTGATGTTGTCATTGGTGTTGTGATGATGATGTTGAGAAGACTTACAGTTTCAGTGAATGTTTCTCCAAGGTTGTTTTCCATCAAAACCTGATAGAGAGCCAGTGCACCTTTGCAACTCCGGAACTCCTCATTCTCGTAGATCAGGGATAGTTCAGTCTGGCCTTGTCCAATGAGGGATAGGCTTCCACCGTGGTTTCCAGTGCTGAATCTGGGAACTTTCTGCTGTGTTGTTGGAACAAGTCTCCTTGCAAGAGTGTGGCGCTGATGAGGTGCTTGGTGAAAGAAAACCTCTCCTTGGAATGGCTCATGATGGTGTCACATACCTATGCGATAATATACAATTTTTAAAAAGGGAAAGAATTAGGTCTTCACATGTCTCACTACAATTAATGTTCTGAATAGCTAGCCTATATTGTGTAATAAACCAAAATGGTTAACTGTAATTATTCATAGATATCGTCAAATGACAATATACATTTGAGTCTGGACTACTGTATCAAGTGGCAAGCATCTTCATTAGATTTTATTTGATAATGTCTCTGTTCCTCTCTGTGTCTCTGTGTGTCTGTTCCTCTCTGTGTCTCTGTGTGTCTGTTCCTCTCTGTTCCTCTGTGTGCGTGTAAGCAAGTGCTTACCTCCAGTGCCAAATGGTGCTGCGTGTCTTCTCCCAATGTTCTCCGTTTCTTTGTGGGTGGCTCCTGAACAGGTCCCCTGTGCTCCTCATCCTCAGCCAGATTAGGAACAGCCTCCCTGATCCAATACATATTGGTTGTTATAATTACTGGCAATTATATTTCATCTAAACTTCACAGATAAATTAATTATTTGAATAAAATGACATATAAGCATTTAAGGCTACACATAATTTATGCAGAGAATTAACAGTTAGGCTAGGCTACATAATGTTGCATTTAACATACCTAATAGCCTGCATGCGGTTAATGAATGCCTGGGTGATTCCTGCGATGTAGACAGCATCGATGTGTCTCTTCTGGAGCTGATTATACAGCATGTCTACATGTGGCATGATCTTATGGAACAAGGCTAGGAAAAAACAGAAAGCTTCATCTTCCAGCATTCTCACATAGCCTCCAGCCTCTCTCTTCGTATGGCCATCAAATGCTTCACTGTTCCGGATGGTCTGAAAACACTTCACCAGATCATTCTTGATCTCATAGACTGTGTTGACTGCACGACTGTTGAAGTTCCAACGTGTTGATGATGCACTTGGAAGTCGGTGTGCCACCATCTCATCTAGCACTGCAGTTCTCTTGCTCGATTTTGAGAAAAAAGAAGCAAATCCCCCCATGTCGGTAAAAAAGTGACTGATCTGAGGGATGTGGGAGGTTGCCTGCTGCATTACCAGGTTTAACTGATGGGCATAACAGTGAATGTAGTGAGCGTTTGCATAGATGTCCTGTACCTTTCGTCGCACTCCTCCAGTGGCACCCCTCATTACCGCTGCCCCATCATATGCCTGGGCGATCAACTTTTTTCTTGTCCCTCAGGAAGGATGCTGTGCAGGCTCTCCAATAAGGCACCAGCTATTGAATCCGCACAGCTGTTGGGTAGCTTGATGAATTCATAGAACCGCTCTTGTATATTGTTGCGTCCATCGATGTATCTTAGTACCAGGACTAGCTGACAGTGTGTGGAAATGTCGGTAGTTTCATCAGCTTGGATAGCTAAAAACTCAGCTGTCTTTACTTCATCCACGATCTGTTCTCTTAGAACTGCCAGCATACAGTCCAGGAGCTCGTTCTGAACTGTCTTCGAGGTGCCTTTAAATACGGTCGCATTTTCAAGGTGCTCCCTCAAGTCCCGATCAATGGATGCCATTAAGTCGACTAAACCTCTGAATATTCCGGCATTGTCTGAGGAATCCCTTTCATCATGTCCCCGCATTGCTAATTCAAAAGCACCACAAAATTTAACACAATCGATGATCTTAGATAAAATATTACGGTTTTTATCTACCTCTTCATTGTGCCTTCTTACAGCAATGCGGTGCCCATCATCTAGCTGCGTTGCTATGCTAATCTTTCCGAACACAGCTAGCTTTACGCAGTTTTCCATGTGAACTTTGGATCGATCATGCTTCTTGATCCGTTCGGAGAGGTGCTTTAAGTCAGTTAGTCCAGTCTTTGTCCAAGTCGAATCACATTTGTCACTTCTGAAGAGGATACAGGGGAAACAGAAAAGTGCATTGGCGGCTCCACAACCTGCCAGCCACGTCTTACGGTTGAACCAGCTCCGACAAAAACTCCGGTTGTAACATTTATCTTTCACCTTGTTTTGTTGGGAAATGTTGATTTCAGGCTTGTCGGGTCCCAGCTCCTTAACCAGAAGTTTTTCCTCCGTCGTCCGTCTCGCAAAAGGGTACATTAATAATGATTTCACCGAATTTGGTGGAAGCTGCTCTTGAACTCCGCTTGTCACCGCCATCGCTCTTCGTCGTCGCGCGTATTTTTTTCCCCCCGTAGCGTAGGACAGAGTCTGGGAGTCGCACTACGAAAAAAACTATCGCTGGCTCCTCATGTAGCTTTAGCAATCCTAAACCTTCACGCATTTTACGTAGCAGTTGGGGCTAAATTTCCAGCGCCCCACCGGCGTTAAATTTGGCGACGCTGATAGGCCAATTATTCATAATTTCTCCCTAGCAACCATAACCGGATTGGCTGTTTAGCTGCAGGTCAGGGGCACTTTGCCGATTGCCCCATGAGAGAATAATACACTGTCTGTCAGTGGAAATTCACTGTTTAATGAGTGTCAGTTGGTGGAAATGTTGTTCAAATGATTTAAATTGCATGTAGGCACACACACTTAAGTAAAACTGACACTGATTTTAAAAAAAAAATATATGCAAAAAATATTTTTTCCCCTCAACAGCTGGTGGGGCAGAGCCCCAGCGCCCCCTATGGGCCAGCCGCTACTGCCATCTAATGTAATATAGCACCAGAAAACACAGTGAGAGGATTAAAGTCGTACAGGTACAGCTGATTATTGTAGAAAAGAGAGTGAGAATATAATGAATAACTAAAAATATTATGTTTAACAGAAAAGTTCAAACCCCTCCCTCCGCTCAAACCAGTCAGTCTGTCTGTCGAAGAGTTTCAGCCCTCTCTCTCCAGCTCACCTTTAATTATCCAGATGGATCAATAAAACTGATAATGTTGTTTCACAGCTTACAAAGTGTGAGGAGCAACAACATAGAAAGTCACACTGGTTGTGTGTCCCCTGTAGAGGTTGTAGACCTACACACAATCACACAGTGTGTTAATGCAGTTTATAACAGAGCTTTAAGAGCTGTGACCATCAGACTCAGATTTCACAGAGAAAAACAAAATATGATGTTTGGATGAAGTTTAAACTAGACAGGAGTACATAGTTAGATTATTCACAGCATCAACATACATGTGTCATAACAAACCAATCTGAAAGACCGTTATCCAGAGTACTGATGTTCTCTGTACATTTCACGACCTTTACATCTTTGCTTTTGTTCAAATTGTTCAGTTTGGTCTGAGGATGAAGCTAAAGGACAGGCCATGTGAGCTCAGTCTAAAGGATTTATCATATGGTGGACATTTTAGTTTATACTGGTAGAGATTAAAACAATCAGCAGGATTTTCATTTGAAAACTGACTCGTTACAGATGCCAAGTATTCAGATGTGATTTCTGAAGAACCTTTACTACTACAACTACTATTAATCATGACTGTTTCTAACACCAGTCAGTTTTATAGGACTTGTTATTTGTTTGTTACAAACCTGTAATGTGGATTTAATTTGCTGTTACAGTACAAGCAAAGATCACAAAGTTTAAATATATATTAATGTTATGTTTGATATAAAGCTTTAAGAAAGGTTCTTCACAGAGCTCACAAACAACAATCTGACAGAAACAAATAAAGCAATAATCACAACATACATGTACAGACAGTACGGAGCCCCTAAAGGGACATGGAAAAAAAAAAAAATTAAACGTTTCTAGTGAGCACGAGATACTTTCTAGTGAGCACCAGAAAGTATCTCGTGCTCACGAGATACTTTCTCGTGAGCACCAGAAAGTATCTCGTGCCCACGAGATACTTTTCTGGTGCGCTCAAGAAAGTATCTCGTGAGCACGAGAAAGTATCTCGTGCTCACTAGAAAGTATCTCGTGCTCACTAGAAACCTTAGGTTAAGCACAGGCAGTTGTGCTTCCTGTGCGTATGCCTCTCGGCTCATTAAGATCATTAAAGGAATGGCTGCGTAAATGACTGCGGTAAAGTTGGAAAGATATTGGCAGATTCGAACTTCCGGGATCAATAACTCTGAAGTGAAACGTTGTTAAAACACAAAACACGCATATTTTCAACCGTAGTAAGATAGACAACGAGCTACAACCTAATGTTCATCAAAACGAGCCATGCTCAGAGCCACACCAACAACATTAGTGTTTACGTGCAGCCGGCTGTGAGAGCAGGGACCGTCTACAAAGTGCAACACCGAAAAGAGATATTACAACATAATAATATCTTCACTATGATACAGTGTAGTGTCACCAAACTCACTACACACTTCATTGATCCCCTACAGAAACACTTGGTTTAAAAGAAAGGCATTTTTCATAATTTCTGGGAATTTTTATTAGGAATATTAATCAATAATGCACTATAATACAGTGTAGTGTCCCCAAACTCACTACACACTTCATTGATCTCCTACAGCAGGGGTCATCAACTACATTTGTCCAAGGGCTAGAATTTTTCTCGGCAGACACTATCAGGGCCAGACGCTCTCGTAAAATTAAATTCATATTGTATCCCAAGTAATATATTATTATTTCATATATCAATTTGCCGTTGAAATGTATGTTATTTTTTAGCCTTTGTCAGTGTTAACAGACTCATATTACCTGTACAGTAGCGAGCCACAAGGGGGCGGAAACGATATTTTAGGCTTCATATTCATGAGGCTGTCAACTGCTAACGTGGGGAGGGTGATGCCGCTGGTCGAGGCGGCTAATCACAGTGAACTGATTGACATCCAGGCCGCTGGTGACATGAAGGCTGCTCTCCGTGGTGCTGAAAGCTTGTGTTGTGTAGTGTAATCTGTAGATTACACTTGGTTTGAAAAAAAAATAAATCTTTTTTCATAGTTTGGGGGAATTTTTATTAGGAATTATATTCAATAACTATTACAGTGTAGTATCATAAACCTCAGCTCAACCACTCCTGTTGGGTACTACAACAATTAGTTTGTGAGAGAGGGCTTTAGTATAATTTGGGGTATTTGAATTTTGCGTCAGGCAGAGCGTGAAAAACAACAAAGTCTAAAGGCAGACTACCAGGGGCACGAAACTCCACAGCGGTATGGGGCACGAAAGGAGCAGAGCATGAAAAAGCATCAAAGTTATTGATTAATATTCCTAATAAAAATTCCCAGAAATTATGAAAAGCCCTTATTTCCCCATATAAATGTTGTAGTGTAATCTGTAGGGGATCAATGAAATGTGTAGTGAATTTGGTGACACTACACTTTATCATAGTATAGTTATTATTATGTTGTAATATCTCTTTTCGGTGTTGCACTTTGTAGACGGTCCCTGCGCGCTGCTCTCACAGCCGGCTGCACGTAAACACTAATGTTGTTGGTGTGGCTCTGAGCATGGCTCGTTTTGATGAACATTAGGTTGTAGCTCGTTGTCTATCTTACTACGGTTGAAAATATGCGTGTTTTGTGTTTTAACAACGTTTCACTTCAGAGTTATTGATCCCGGAAGTTCGAATCTGCCAATATCTTTCCAACTTTACCGCAGTCATTTACGCAGCCATTCCTTTAATGATCTTAACGAGCCTAGAGGCATACGCACAGGAAGCACAACTGCCTGTGCTTAACCTAAGGTTTCTAGTGAGCACGATATACTTTCTAGTGAGCACGAGATACTTTCTCGTGCTCACGAGATACTTTCTCGAGCGCACCAGAAAAGTATCTCGTGAGCACGAGATACTTTCTGGTGCTCACGAGAAAGTATCTCGTGCTCACTAGAAACGTTTAATTTTTTTTTTTTTCCATGTCCCTTTAGGGGCTCCGTAAGACAGCCTTTCTCTCCAGCCAAAGAGCAAACACTGCATAATGAGTCATAGTGGATGTCAGTGTTGGCAGCCTGCACGATGAATGCTGTAGACCAGCCATTCCCAAACTTCAGAACACCAAGGCCCACTTTGAAATGTGAAAAATCTCTGGGGCCCACCCAAACCTTTAATCACAACTGTAATCAACATAAAAGAATAAGAATAATAATAATACAAGATTGTGAGCCACTGCTCCATCTTGCCCGCCACAACACAAGATGAAGTGTTCCACAATTATGATCCCCGATTGATGACGAGAGATAACGTTCCGATATTAATGTGACGGCGGGTGAACAAAAAAGTGACACCTGTCATATGACAGTAGAATAACACTCAATCGGTTTGTTTTACTACTTCTAAATATTTTTTAAAAATCATGTCATACATATTTTACAGTAATTAAAAACATATTTACAAAATCAAGGATTTAACATATTTATTTGACCTCTCGCGGCCCACCAGGGGGCCGCGGCCCACACTTTGGGAATCACTGCTGTAGACACCGTGGTAAATACACTGACACTGCCCTCTGGTGGGCAGTTTGTTTAACTACAACGTAATTACACCAAATGGAAACATGATTTAACTCAGGCCTATCTAAACTCGCCAGATTTGACAATGTGAAGATGCCCGGGGGCCAATACTAACATTTTAAAAATGAAAAAATTACCAATAAATGTTACATACAAATGTTCTGTAACAATTTTGTTTTCATTGTCACAATTATCTTTTTTTTTTTAAATGACAATGTAAACAAATCTAAGCCAGTCAGGCGTGATAGCATATTTTGTGTCACATCTACAGATATATAACACCAGCAGTTATGTCCGGTTCAAAAGCTTCGTTATATCAACCAAAAAAGCCAAATCTTCCAGCCATACAGCATCTGACAATCCTAGCAGGCCATAAAAGATATATTATAAAAATGAAGCTTCGGGTCCACATGAAATCTGACTGCGGGCCGAGATTGGCCCCCGGGCCGTACTTTGGACATCCCTGATTTAACTGAACATATTTAGGTGTCTGTACCCTCACATCACACATTGAGTTAACTAAACATACACAGTAGTTTCTGGGTAATACAGAGCATGTTCAAATCAACACAGAGTAACACAAAGTAATGAGCTTACTACTCCAACACAGAGGCTTCAGCTCTTCGTTTTTACCC
>CAMPSB010000247.1:0-32500 GCA_946959425.1 Argyrosomus regius | reverse complement strand
CTTTTACTCTAATTTTATACGTTTTATTTGAAGTTACTGTCTTAAACCTTCAGTTTTAAGTTCATATATCTCTTATCTTATTCTGCTGTTTTAGCCTTCTAGTTCTTAGTGCCTATAACTTTTAATCTATTTTATTTTTTTATTTTTTTATTTTTTTATTTTTTTATTTTTATCTATCTATTTAATTATTTATCTATCTGTTTGTCTGTTTTTAAGCTTTTATGTTCTTCACCCTGTTTTACTGTTTTAATTGCATAGTTTTTAGCTCCAGTGTTTCCTCATGGGGGCCTGCCTCACTGGGATCTGTCTCTGGTCCTCCATTGGGGGCGCTGCCTCGCGGGCTGCTCCGGCCTGGGTGGCTAGGGGTCCCTGCACCTTTGTGCATGGCCTCCTGTCTACCCGGGTAGGGGTGGCCTCTGTGGTTCTCCCGGTGGTCTTGGACCGTGACCTCTCTGTGTGGCGGGCCCCCAAAGGTGGCTTTTTTCCTCAGGTCGCAGTGCCAGGCCATGTCTCTTAGTGACAGCTAGTGTTCGTGTGTGTGGGTCGGTGTGTGTGTATGTGCATATGTGTGGTAGTGTCTGTATGAGTGTATATGTATTGTTGTTTGAGTGTATGTGGGGGTGGGTGGGTTGGGTTTTCCTAATTTTCCTTGATTTTAATCTCTGTTGTTTTCTCTTGTAATTGTTGTTCTTAATCTCTGTGAGGCACCTTGTGCTACTTCATGTATGAAAGGTGACATATAAATAAAGTTTGATTTGATTTGATTTGAATATTAACACATATCACATATGATATGAAGTATATGTTCCTGTTCCATGTAGCCCTAATGAATTACTCTTGGAGAGGATGTGGTAAAATTGACCATGCCAGCCATGTTAGATTTTTTTTTAATATACTTAACTCAAAAGGCACGGATTAAATTTGTATAGATCGTCACATAGTATGTTGAGATTGTATGAACCATATGTGTCACAACTTCAGTGTTCAAATGTTGAAGAATGCTTCAGAAACTTCATAACTGTCTAATAAATGTCTAACTGATCTAATTTAGTTTTCATATTTGTATACTGTTGGTTAAGGATATTTATAACAGATGATAAGAATGATGTTAAGGAAACACATTAGTGTAATTAGATACTATACAGTGATTATGTCAAATTGAACAATAGTTTGTTAATATTTTGAAATAGTTTTATTATGAAAGGTTTGCAGATGACCATACGTGCAGCTGGAACATTGCTATTGAAGGCTCCTATCCTGCTCTCAAAGATGGATGAAGCTTCAAGTCCCCAGAACACTGATCAACAGGTACGTTCATTTCAACACTTTAGATGAACTCCTAGAATCTGTCTCAATCACTTTATATTTATTTTCAGCAGGTAAATGAAGGATGTAAGTTAATTATCATGATAATCTATTGTAAATCAGGACTGCCAAGCAGTTTTAAGTAATACATGTAGAAGGCTCATGGTAATGGGACATTTAAAACAGAGTTTAACCTTCATTGAGAGTTTCTTTTGGGTAAAATATCACAGTATTCTGCGGCATTTATGACGTCCCCAAAACGCATGTTACATCAGTGTTTGAATAAAAACTGTGTGTGAAGTATCTGTATCTGTTTTAGACGTAGACACTACCTCTGAACAACACAACTGATGGTAGTTTGGTATTATTTCATTTACATGTTGTTTGTTCACCACATTGCTCCATTTGTGTTATTTCATAGTTTGATGTCTTCAGTGTTAATTAATTGGTACTGTATGTCACACTATCACACAGTTTGCAAAGTCATGACGATGATTGGATGTTCAAACAGACAACAGGCCTGGTGAAAGTTAAAGTCTGTGGTTTAAAGAAAGTCATGTGACTTCTGGTCAGTCATGTTTTTATTGAAAGTGAAAGTAACAGGAAGTGGGAGGTCATACTGACATCATATATAAGTCTGGTCACTGGTGGTCTGTCTTCATTCTCAGCATCTACTTTGTTCCAGCTCATCAAAGGTAGGACGTTTCTGTAAACATACATGTCTGTCATACATGTACATTAATGCATGTTACTAACTAAACTTCTTCCCTGGAGTTTCTGTGCTCTCTCGTCCAGCAGGTTCTCATGGATCGTGACTGCTGCTGTGGTCCTGCATGACGTCCACTACATATATTATTACTGTCATTAATGTTACCATATCTCCATTACAGTTTATAGTAACTTAGTTAATGATTTGCTGCTGCTGTGCATCTGTGTCTCTCTATCTCTATCACAGGTTCCACTGCTACTGTAATCATTTTATCATTCATTGTAATCCATTGTCATTTTTCATTGTAATTGTACAAAATGTTTCTGCTGACTTGTTGACTGTACACGTGACACCTATTGCACGTCTGTCCGTCCTGGGAGAGGGATCCCTCCTCTGTGGCTCTTCCTGAGGTTTCTTCCACTTTTTTTCCTGTTAAAAGTTTTTTGTGGGCAAGTTTTTCCTCACTCGAACCAAGGGTCTAAGGACAGAGGGTCTAAGGACAGAGGGTCTAAGGACAGAGGGTGTAAGGACAGAGGGTGTAAGGACAGAGGGTCTAAGGACAGAGGGTGTCACTCCCTGTACAGATTGTGAAGCCCTCCGAGGCAAAATGTATTTTGCGACTTTGGGCTATACAAATAAAATTTGATTTGATTTGATTTGTTGTTACTGTCAGATCTTTGCTTCATGTTGTTATGCTTGTAAAACTGTTTATCAGTGAACAGAGAAGATAAATAATGTATAATATGATATCATTATAAAAACGGCATATCCTGTTTAAGATCCAGCTGCAGCTGTTTGGTATGTCTTAGCAGCACATTGAATCATGAATAAAAACATCTGTAAAGGTTATGGACATACAGTATTGGACATACCTTTTCTTGTCATAATATGAATTACTTCAGTTGATGAAATAGATATTTACTGCATGCCAACACATAACACATAACTGACGGACCCACTCAGCTCTTACTGCCAAAGATGGAAGCTGGTTGCTCGGGGAAGTGTGCCAAAGAGTCTGTCAGGACGACTGACCTTCTTTTTCTCAAAGGTTGACAAATAGTGTAACCACATGTTTGTGCATGCATGTGATGTTTCTTCTACTTTCAACCACAAGATGTCAGTGTTACA
Source organism: Argyrosomus regius (assembly GCA_946959425.1). Lineage (NCBI taxonomy): Eukaryota > Metazoa > Chordata > Actinopteri > Sciaenidae > Argyrosomus > Argyrosomus regius. Next base: position 29,358 of record CAMPSB010000247.1, on the reverse strand, counting down.
CAGAAAGTTACATGTGGTTCCTGTATGTGAACAATAATGAACTCCTGCAGAGAGACAGACAGGACACAGACTGCAGAGAGACAGACAGGACACAGACTGCAGAGAGACTTAGTAGTAGTAGTAGTAGTAGTAGTAGTAGTAGTAGTAGTAGTAGTAGTAGTACAAAGGGAATGTGCAGTACAAGTGAAGGAGGCTGGTTCCCGGATGTGTGGGGAGGTGTAGGGCTGGTGGTGGCAGGAATCCAACAGAGCAGTAGTTGGAACAAACAAATCAAACTGAATGAGAAGGTGTGTCCAAACTTTGAACTGGTACTGTATGTCACACTATCACACAGTTTGTAAAGTCATGGTGGTGACTGGATGTTCTGTTTGAACAGGCCTGGTGAAAGTGAAAGTTTGAAGTCTTCTGTGGTCTAAAAAAAAGTCAGGGGATTTCTAATAGTGTCTGTTTTGTTACTGAAGTGGACTTCTGTGGACTCACTCTCTCGCATCCAACTTGTGCAAAATGCAGCAGCTCGGCTTCTTACTGGTTTTAACAGACGACAGCACATTACACCGGTTTTAGCTTCTCTTCATTGGCTCCCTGTTCATTTTAGAATTGACTTTAAGATTTTACTGATTACTTTTAAGGCACGTCAGGGGCTGGCTCCAAGTTACATATCAGAGATATTGACACCTTACGAGCCGGCCCGCAGCCTCAGGTCCTCGGGTGGTTCCCTTCTGGCTGTTCCAAACTCGAGGCTCAAAACTAAAGGTGACCGGGCGTTTGACGTCAGGGCCCCTCGACTCTGGAACGCCCTGCCTGAGGACATGAGGCTCGCAGAATCAGTGAATTCTTTTAAATCACTTCCTAAAACACATTTTTATAGACTTGCTTTTATGTGATGTTTCTCTTTTTAGCTTTCATTTTATTTTTCATTCATTTAATTTTTTGGTGGTTGTTTATGTAATTTATGCATTTCTTGTTGGTTCTTCTTTGCCTGAGTATTTTTATTTTGTTTATGCTTGTCCGTCAAAGCACTTTGTAAACGCTGTTTTTAAAGGTGCTATATAAATGAAGGTATTATTATTTATTATTACTTATTCGTAGATAAACTGTTCAGACAACAGGTCTGGTGAAAGTGAAAGTTTGAAGTCTTCTGTGGTCTAAAAAAAAGTCATGTGATTTCTGGTAAATCCATGTTTGTATTGAAAGTGAAAGTAACAGGAAGTGGGAGGGTCATACTCACATCATATATAAGTCTGGTCACTGGTGGTCTGTCTTCATTCTCAGCATCTACTTTGTTCCAGCTCATCAAAGGTAGGACGTTTCTGTTGTTACTGTCAGATCTTTGCTTCATGTTGTTATGCTTGTAAAACTGTTTATCAGTGAACAGAGAAGATAAATAATGTATAATATGATATCATTATAAAAAACGGCATATCCTGTTTAAGATCCAGCTGCAGCTGTTTGGTATGTCTTAGCAGCACATTGAATCATGAATAAAAACATCTGTAAAGGTTATGGACATACAGTATTGGACATACCTTTTCTTGTCATAATATGAATTACTTCAGTTGATGAAATAGATATTTACTGCATGCCAACACATAACACATAACTGACGGACCCACTCAGCTCTTACTGCCAAAGATGGAAGCTGTTTGCTCGGGGAAGTGTGCCAAAGAGTCTGTCAGGACGACTGACCTTCTTTTTCTCAAAGGTTGACAAATAGTGTAACCACATGTTTGTGCATGCATGTGATGTTTCTTCTACTTTCAACCACAAGATGTCAGTGTTACACAGAAAGTTACATGTGGTTCCTGTATGTGAACAATAATGAACTCCTGCAGAGAGACAGACAGTACACAGACTGCAGAGAGACAGACAGGACACAGACTGCAGAGAGACTTAGTTGTAGTAGTAGTAGTAGTAGTAGTAGTAGTAGTAGTAGTAGTAGTACAAAGGGAATGTGCAGTACAAGTGAAGGAGGCTGGTTCCCGGATGTGTGGGGAGGTGTAGGGCTGGTGGTGGCAGGAATCCAACAGAGCAGTAGTTGGAACAAACAAAGCAAACTGAATGAGAAGGTGTGTCCAAACTTTGAACTGGTACTGTATGTCACACTATCACACAGTTTGTAAAGTCATGGTGGTGACTGGATGTTCTGTTTGAACAGGCCTGGTGAAAGTGAAAGTTTGAAGTCTTCTGTGGTCTAAAAAAAAGTCAGGGGATTTCTGGTAAATTCATGTTTGTATTGAAAGTGAAAGTAACAGCAAGTGGGAGGGTCATACTGACATCATATATAAGTCTGGTCAATGGTGGTCTGTCTTCATTCTCATATATATATATATATATATATATATGTATATATATATGTATATATATACATATATATGTATATATATGTATATATATATATATATATATGTATATATATATATACATATATATACATATATATGTATATATATACACACATATATATATATACACATTTATATATACATATATATATACATATATGTATATATATAAATGTGTATATATATGTATATGTATATGTATATATATGTGTATCTGTTATGTATCTGTTAGAACAGAGAGGTTGCATTTCATAATGTCAAAATAATAATCATATCAAATCTTGTGCATTACTTACTTCTGTACTGCTTCTTCAGGACTGTTTGGGTGTGGTTTGATTAGATTAAAATAACACATGACATGAAGTGTGACACCACCCATCCACAGTAGAGAGAATAAAAAGAAATATAGGTTTCTAAGGTTTATGATTGTAATTAATTAATTAATTAATCCAGTTATTAATTAAGTCAGAAAGTTTAATTAAAGTGAAAGTAAGAGTAAGAAAAACATCCGTAAAAGTTATTATTGTAAACTAACACTGTGATATATATAATATCAACATGAGCTCAGAATACACACACCTTTCCAGCAATGGGAGGACAGAAGTCTAAACATGCTGAGTCACCTCCGCATAAGATTACTTGAATGAGTTTAACATTAATTCACATGTCGTACAATCATTCAACATTATTTCTTTAACTTTTGTCTGTTTTTTAAATAATGAATCAGCAAATCTTTTAATTAAATTTGGCTTTTTCAGATTGTTTGATGACACTGTTGATTGATTTTTTAATATTGGGGGTTTTATACCTCAATTCTTCAAAATAAAAAAAATAGATAAAAGTTTTTGTGTCTGACTGAAATAAATTCTCTCCATTTGTTGCAGGATATTTTTCATTAATTAGTGTAAAATCTTTACTGCCAACAATGTAATGTTGAAATATTATTCATTGACTTCACACCGTCTCTGCCAAGGTGTTCACTCATTTCAATAAAAGACAAAAACAAAAGAATTCATTCAAATGTGTTTGACTGTTTATATAACTGTTTTATTCTTCAGACATGGGAGGAGGAGAGTCCAAACCTGCAGCTCCACCACCTCCTTCTCCATGTAAGTCAAAAATAAAAACAGTTCTTATTCATGGAAAATTCCACATTGTTGCATGATGTCTGTATGTTTTCTTTGGTCTCATCTGAACATGTATCATCATCATGTATCATTTGTCAGTTTTCAGCAGTCCATGGAGGGAAATAAACTGGGGGTGAGTGTGTCTCCACCTTCTATATGACCTTTTTCAACTAAATCTTTCACAGCACAAATGTACTCGTCGTGATTCAGTGACATCCTGATTCACTTCCCAGTTGTTGTCTGACATCTGGGCATCAAACAGAAAATGGAAACTGGCTGTAAGATTACAGTTGAGTCTGTAATGTAATGTTTCCTTCTCTGAACAGAGACAAGCAGAGAGTTCTGCAGTATGTGAAGGACTACAAACCTCAGACTAACGGACAGAAACTCAGGATTCTTCTTCATGGACCAGTTGGAGCTGGAAAGTCCAGTTTCATCAACTCTGTCCGAAGTGCCTTACAAGGCAAAATTTCCTCACGGGCAGGGGTGGACAACAGCGGCGCTGACGACTCTTTTACCAAAAAGGTACGAGAAGAACTGTGATTGTGATGAAATCATCAAAGTTAATTTGTCATATAGAAAACATAATAAAAACATAATAAAACAGTTTGTTTTATCATTATACTCTTTACAAAGAGTCCACAGTGCCTTCAGGGAGTTTCTGTCTTTGCATTGCAAAGTTAATACAGTGAAATATCAAAACAGCAGCATGAAGTCACTGTGAAATAAGAGACCAGAAAGACCCAGAGCTCATTCATCATGCTTTTAAAATTTCTATAAAATCATTCACTGTTTATCAAAGTGAATCAAAACCTGCTGGAAATATATATATATATATATATATATATATATATATATATATATATATGTGTGTCTGTGTGTGTCTGTGTGTGTGTGTGTGTGTGTGTGTGTGCGTGTGTGTGTGTGTGTGTGTGTGTGTATAAAAAATGCTAGCTGAGTTTTGATGTGTCTGTTTGTCTATTGTTTATGTGTTTTATAGTACACCACCTACAAGATCCCAAAAGGAGGTAATTTTGTCTTCAATGACATCATGGGTCTGGAAATCAAAGGGGTCCTTGTGGACGACATCAAACTGGCTTTGAAGGGACATGTGAAGGATAAATACACGGTACAGTTTCTGCAAACTTCACAGAATGTTTTTACACAAAAATGTTGTGCTTATTTTGAGTTAAATATTTATTCATACTGTACATATCACAGCTGTCATTTAACCAGATTTAAATTTGTTTTCCAGTTCAATCCTGTGTCGAAGTTGTCAGAAAAAGATCAATTCTACAACAAATCTCCGACTGCCAATGACAAAGTCCATGTCCTGGTTTGTGTTGTTCCTGCCAACACGGTAGCTAACATTAAAGATGAAGTTGTGCGGAAGATTCGGGAAATCAGGATGGAAGCCAGTGACCTGGGTAAGAGCAGAAATCTGTTCGTAATAATACTACTACTAAAAATGTCAGTTATGTTATGGAATTTTCTATCCTTAGGTTACATGAGGTCACGTGTGGGCCTTGAGGTCCTCGGCAGTATTAATTGTTTGGCTTTGACTGGGAGCAGTAGGTGTCAGTCTATCTGAACACTGTGGTGGCCAGGGTCAAAGAGACTCTTGCTGCCTGCTTCGACATAATAGATAGCTTGCTGTTGACGTAAACAGACATCTGTGTCTCCAGACTAGAATATGTTGACGATAACACCGTTCTTGGTAGAAACATTCTCTTTGTCTCATTTGGGGTGTATAGTGTTGGTGTTATCTCGAGGTTTAAAGTCTATCCACCAGCACGAGTTGGGCAGAATGTGAGACGGACTCAGACACTTCTGATGTACTTTGAGAGTGTCTCTGATTCTCCTTGGCCAAGCGTCAATAAATATTACAGCATAAGACATCAGAGGCTCCTGAACACTTTCTTCCCTCCTGACCTCACCATTGACCTTTGACTTCAGCAATTTCTCCACAACAAGTTACAGGACTCAGTAGTTTTCTGTTCTCCTGACAGGAATTCCTCAAGTGGCCATTATCACCAAAATTGATGAGGTCTGTCCTGAAATCAAACAAGATTTAAAGAATGTCTACAGGCTCAAGATCGTGAAGGCAAAGGTATGTTTGATTGGAAACTTTCCTGGAATCACAGTTGAAAACTAAGTTATACATTCAAAATGTTTTTGATATGAACACTGTCTGTCTTATACTGATTCTGATACACAAACTAATTCAGATCTGTTGCTGAAAGTTAAAGTCCTGTCTATTGTCTTATCTGCATACACATGAAGTAGCTGTGGTTGTTGGATTGTCATTACTGTTGTTACTAAAATTGTTGGACACAGACTCCTTACTCTGACAACAGAAAGAAAAGATGCGATAAGACAAGACAGGACAACATAAGATAGACTTTATTGACCTCACATTGGGGAAATTTACTTGTTGCAGCAGCTCACAATATACACGGTGGATAAAAAAATACTAAATAAATAAATACTGGCATCCCGTCGTCTCAGCTGGTAGAGTAAGCTCCCCACGTATGAAAGGCTGAGTCCTTCCTGCAGTGACCCGGTTCTGACAAATAGTTTGTACTGTCTTTTCCACTGCCACATTGGGGCTCTGGAGGTAAAGCGGGTCGTCCACTAATCAGATGATCGGTGGTGCGATCCCTGTCTCCTCCAGTCTGCATGTTGAAGTGTCCTTGGGCAAGATACTGAACCCTGCGTGAATGCATATGAATGGTTAGCTTCAAAACTGATGAGCAGTCGGCATCTTGCATGGCAGCCGATGCCATCAGTGTATGAATGTGTGTGGATGAGATATGTAGTGTAGAGCTTTGAGCTAAGTACAGTCCATTTCCCATTTTAGATCCACCTCGACCCCGTCTCCTTCTCCTCACTTCAACAGGGATCTCTGGTCTTTCCACAGAGAGTATGCTAGCGCTGCCTCAGGCTAACAGCTGTTGTCGAATATAAACGAGATTGTTGGACACAGACTCCTAATTCTGACAACAGAAAGTTGTTACAAATCTTGCTTTGAACAGAAAGTTTGTCCTGATTCTTTAATAAGGTCAGTATCAGTCCAATAGATCGGATCGATGCAGTGAACACAAAAACTTCTGATCTGTAATTTGTGAACTGAGATGTTGTGATTCCTTTTTTAAATGTAGATGGAGGAGTTCAGTGTAAAGGTGGGCATTCCTATGAACTGCATCTTCCCTGTGAAGAACTACCATGAAGAAACCAACCTGAACAGTGACATTGACTCACTGATCCTGGACAGCCTGAAAAGCATGATTAACTTTGGAGACGAGTTCCTCGACGACTTAGACTGAATTTTTAGACTGATATGTTGAAACATAAAAAAAGGCTGCGTTTCATATCAAAATAATAATCTGCAACTTTGACCTGCAGCATTTCAAATACAATCTTGTGCATGATTTCAATGTTTTTTACATGTTTCTTTGTGCATGCTGTAGTCTCTGCAGACTTGGCTTCAAAGTAATTTATGCATTTATAATGTAATTTCACTCAAATGTACATTGTGAATTTACAGCCGAATGACAATAAAGTCTGTCTAAGTCTAAAGTCATTACGTATTCACAAATTTAAGTTTAGCACAAGTCAGTTAATCTGCTTCATTAAGATCATTTGAGTGTTGTTTGATTAGATAAATTGATCAAATGTTCAGGGCCTTTAATTTTCTGTATGAATCTCTTCATCTAACACTGATCAGTGTCTCGTCTGTATAACTCATTGTTGAAACTCTAAACGTCCATAGATACTGAATGTATATCAGGCTTGTGTTGTAATGTTTGACCCAGTGTAACCAACATGTAGCTTCAATGAACAGCTGGAACACTAAAGCAACTTTTGGTATCTTCGGTGCATCAATAAAATGTTTGGATATACCTTTTCTCGTCATAATATGAATGACTTCAGTAGAAAGAGAAAGAGATATTTACTGCATGCCAACACGACCTCAGAACAACTGATGGCAGTTTTCTTTGTTTGCATGTTGTTTGTTCACCACATAACTCCATATGTGTTATTTCATAGTTTGATGTCTTCAGTGTTTCTGCAGTGTAGAAAATAAGAAATAAAGAAACCACTGAATGAGAAGTGTGTCCAGACTTTAAACTGATACTGTATGGCACAGTGTCACACAGTTTATAAAGTCATGACAATGATTGGTTGTTCAAACAGATAACGGGCGTGGTGAAAGTTTAAAATCTGTGGTTTAAAGAAAGTCATGTGACTTCTGGTAAATTCATGTTTTTATTGAAAGTGAAAGTAACAGCAAGTGGGAGCGGTCATACTGACATTATAAATACGTCTGGTCACTGCTGGTCTGTCTTCATTCTCAGCATCTACTTTGTTCCAGCTCATCAAAGGTAGGACGTTTCTGTTGAGAGAGAAGATAAAGAAAATATGATATCATATTAAAAACTTAAGCTGTTAGTTTTGTTTGTAGTTGCAGCATATTAATCTTTCCAGCAATGGGAGGAAGCAAGTCTAAACATGCCATACCTGAACCTGAACGTAAGAAAAACATAACTGTAATAGTCACCATTCACTCACATGTTGTACAATAACTATACAACAATAACAACACTTTTGTGTCGTACCTGTCAGTTCTCGATACACCATGGAGAGAAATAAACTGGAGGTGAGTGTGATTGTAACTCAAATGTTTCTTTTCTGTTTAAGATGAACTCAAAGGAGTACAAGTTGATTTATTTTTGTCCTCCTCCTCTTTCAGTGACATCCAAGTTAACCACCCGGCTGTATTATTATTATATATTTTTATATTCTGAAGTATGATGCAATGCTTCCTTCCCTGAACAGAGACAAACAGGGCCCCCTGCAGGTTGTGAACAACTACAGACCTCGTACTGAAGGCCTGCAGCTCAGGATTCTTCTTCATGGGCTCATAGGAGTTGGAAAATCCAGTTTCATCAACTCTGTTAGCACTGTCTTACAAGGCGACATGAGCAGAATAGCTGTGGTGGGTAACTCGGGTGAAAGCGTCACCAAAGAGGTATGCAAAAACTTTAAACTATAAATCAACTTAAATTTGTTTCATGTAAAGCTCGTAAGATTCAACTAACAATGATGCAGCAAATGCTGTGCATATCAATCAATCAACTACAAATTTCTCCAGTGTTTCCTCACATAAAAGCAAAGGGTCTTGGGTGTTTTTATATGTAGGTTGAAACTGATGTTGATTCAATCTAATAGTGTCTGTTTGTTACTGAAGTGGACTTTAAATTCTTTGCATTTGATATTCGTAGATAAACTGTTTGCAAATGCAGCAAATTATCAGAGCAGCAGCACTTCCGTTTGTCGACACAAGATGCAGTCAGCCATCCTGACCACCAAACCACTGCAGTTACACATGTAAGACTAAAGACTTGCAGAATATACTTTGGGTCACAGTTGTGCATGTACGAAACAAGTGAAACACAAGACATCGTGTAGCCTTTGTTGACAGCTGTATGAATCAAAGATGACTCCACAGATTTAGCATCGCACTCCTCTAACATTGTCGGACTCAGAGGACAGTTTAAAATGGTATTAACATCGATGTAGCAGAACCAGAGATATCATATATTTCATTCCACCCTTGTAAAAACCTGGTGCCTACATTACCCATAATGCAAATCTGTGACAGTTCAGTTAGAGATTTAGCTTGTGTTTTCAATGAGAGTGAAGCGCTTTGCTTAACACAGAACATATTGATCAGTATTTAAGGGCTGTAAGCAGAGATGTTTCTCATGACCGTAAGGAGACAGAGTACTCTTCTTCATCATTCCGGTGGCGACAGTGTACTTGTAAAATGTCAATTTAATATTGTGTAAACTGGCTCAGCAGTGGCCCACGGTTCGAATCTGACCTGTGGTCCTTTGCTGTATTTTGTTCCCATCTCTCTCTCCCCACATTCCTGTCACTCTTCAGCTGTCTCTATCAAAAATAAAGCTTGAAAAAGGCCAAATATATATATATTTATATTGTGTAAACTAAGAAGAACTTTACTACTACAGTTCCAGTACTTAAGATAAGTGTTGATGTTTCTCTGTTCTGTTGTGTTCACAGTTCAGGTTGTTCAGTCAAATAGACAGAAAGTTAATGTAGCTGATGAGAACACCTGTAGGAACATAACTTGAACCAATCAGGACAGGTGTAATAACTACATTTTTCTCCATATATGGTTCACAGTACAAAACCCACAGGATCCAAAAAGGAAACCAGAACGACTTCTACCCTTTTGTCCTCAATGACATCATGGGCATGCAAAATGCCACCAGGAGAAACAGAAGAGTCTGTGTGAAAGATGTCAAACGGGCGATGAAGGGACATGTGAGGGATGGTTACACGGTAGAGTTACTGCATTTTTCAAACATTTGTGACATTCTTCAGTTAAAACAAAATGTAATCTGTTTTTATTGTGTTATTCTTGGTAAATGACCAGATTTGTCATTGTTTTTCAGTTCAATCCTGAACGTAATATATTAAAGGGTGGGCAATTCTACAACAGAAACCCAACTGCCAACGACAAAGTGCATGTTCTGGTTTCTGTTATTGATGCTGACAAAGTACGTCTGATAGAAAAAGAAGTTCAGGAAACATTGCAGGACATCAGAGAAGAGGCCACTGACCTGGGTGAGAGCAGAAATCAACATGTTTCTTCTTTTCTACATGGAGTTCAACATCTTAAAGTCTTAAAAGTCAAAATTGATGTTTTAAGTGTTTTTATCACATCTTGTCAAAAGAGCACACCTTTATAACTTTATTCTGTGATTTTGGTGAAACTGGATCAGATTTTATTCACAATATATTTGCTTATTTTCCTGCTAATGTCCTCCAGAAAGACAGCTTTAGCCTTGCTAATCAGCTGTGGTCAATTTTGTTTTCTTCTGACAGGAATTCCTCAAGTGGCTATTCTCACCAAAATTGACACGGTCTGTCCTGAAATCAAACGAGATATAAAGAATGTCTACAGGAGCAGAACCCTGAAGAAGAAGGTACATTATTATTAATCATTTATTGAGTTTGAACATCTGACATATTATTTGATACTGTCAAAACATTTTCAGCTATAATATCTGAACTGATGTGTGATTTTTTTAAACATAGATGGAGGAGTTAAGTGCAAGCGTAGGTATTCCTATGAACTGCATCTTCCCTGTGAAGAACTACCATGAAGAACTCCAGCTCAACAATGACATCGACGTTCTGATCCTGAACGCACTGACAAACATCATCAAGGTTGGAGAAGAATTCCTCAACCAAAACAATCATGCATAACGTTCAGACAATGTTCTTGAAGAACGTTAAATGAATTCTGTGTACCGTGAATTCAGAATCACTCTTTTCTGTTTTTTAACATATATTCATTGGCTCTATTGAACTCAGCTTACTTGTCCATGACTCGTTATTTGTGTGTGTTTAACTGTGTATCTGTCAAATAAACTCAACTTAAGTGCTGCACAAGATTTGTTTGTTTCTTGGAGCAGTTTTTACTAAATGCTGCGCAGTTGAAGTTCTTTTTGTAATTTGCTCTTACTTTGTAGATTTCTGTTTTCTTAGGTTGCAGCTCAATGAGCTCTCAGGGCCACCATACTGTTACAAGACCACATTACTGTTGTGTGACATGTTTCTTCTACTGGAGTTTAAAGGGGAGTTTATTTCTGCTGAACGTCCCTCTCTCTCTGAGGTGGGAGGAGATGATTCTCCAGTATTTATTTATTTAGACTACAGTGCCCATTTTAGTCACTAGATGTCAGTATTACATAGAAAGTTACATATTGTTACTGTATTCCAGGGGTCATCAACTGCATTTGACCAAGGGCCAGAATTTAAGATGAACTGGTAAAATGAAATAAAATTAATATTCTATCCTATGTAATATTATTTCATTAATTTTCCTTTGAAATGTATGTTTTCAGCTTGTCAGTGTTCAATTTCCTTGAGGGAGTCATCCCAAAGGGACCAATAAAGTGCAGTCTAAGTCTTCAGAGAGAGAAATATGATGTTACTTTCTAATTGTTTTACAGCGGTTAAGTTCAGCATAAACTCCTCATAAAAGAAACGTCACACACAACTGTTTTGTCTCCGTGACCCGGTCAGTCCTCCACACGGACTCTACAGCTCACTTCCCCCGGGAAAGCAGCCTCTTTCTCGGGCAGTAAGAGCTGAGTAGGTCCCGCTGTTTACCGATGATGGTGATTTCAATACTTGAACTCAGTGACTTTATAACTTCCCACAGCGTGTTGTGGGTCGTGTCTTTAGAAACTTTGATGATTTATACGTGGAAAAGTCACAACATACACATGTGAAGCTGTTTTCTCAAAAATGAGATGAACTGACTGTCAAGCTTGATGTTAAAAAGATGTCACAGGGGAAATGTCACTTCTCCAGTTAACCAAACAGGAGTATTTCAGTCTTGTGATTTTCTTGGTTTTACGTCGTATTTATCACGTATCTTTTTGGATTGAAGGTGGGCTATGGCACAAGCTACTTTTCAGAGGGTGTTTGTTTCATTTGATTAAAAAATATATAAAGTGAACTCCTGGATGAGAAACTGCCTCTTTCACTTCCACACGTTTCTCTCTGTGACTCTGTGTTTTGTCAATAATTCGCCAATGTACTTTGTCTGGTCACATAATCATTGTATGAATCAATAAATGCTGTCATTTAACCATAAAACCTCTCTGAGCAATACGGACTTGTAGAGGACTGCTGGCCTCCACCCACACCTTTCCCACAGGACAAGGAAGAAAAACAAAAACACAATCACACTCTTCTGAAGACATAATTTGACCTCAGCAATCCATACCTCCAGATTCTGGTCAGGAGTTTATCGTAACTAAATGTGGTGCCCATGTTCACAGGATGGTTCTGAGGGTCTCTGTCAAATCCTGCAAAAGAAAGAAAATCAAAGAGTCCTGACTGTCATGGACTTTGCTCCACAGTAACTTGACCTCAACCAAGTTGAACATTTATGGGGGCACTTGAAGACAATTTTCCTCATTGTTGAGCTGATATTATCATTGTAATGATTTCTTTGGTGCTCTTCATGGTTTATTCATTTTAAGAATGATGTTTATGTGTCTTTGCAAATTTCTCAATTTACACATCATTTGTTGTAGTCAAATCTGTATCTCTCTGAGCAATATGGAGCAGTAGACGACTTGTTAATCTTCCCATGCTTTTGAAAATGGGGCAGGCTGAAAACGAAAGATGATATATTCTAAAACTGTAAAACATACAATCTACACATTCAAATACCAGGAAGTGAAAACTAATGTTTTAAACTCTTGTTTCATATTTCTTCTTTTGATCTTCTTTTGAATCCAAATGTCTTTAGTCTTTAAAAAAACAAATGAATACAAATACAAACTTGACCTTGCTGTTTCTTTATTTTTGGAGGGCATTTTCTGTGACTGAATCTCAGACTAATATATGTGTTCACCATCTCATATATTAGGTGAGGCACTCGAAGATGTTCAGATCTGTAATTCAGTTCAGAAAAACAAGAACTGGCCTGATGAAAATGTGAAGAGAGATTTGAAGAAACTGGGACTGGCTTCTGTGAAATCACGTTCCACTGAAGCAGAATTACCAACAGGACCATGTGACTGATATATAAGTATGTGATCGATATATAACTCACCATGTAAAGTTTATTTCAGGTGACTGTACAAACTCCAGTTGGTCTCTGGATCATTTCTCTTTGTTCCAGCAGAACAACAACAGGTATGAGTTTTTCTATGAAGTCCATGCTCTGATGTTAAATGGTAAAATTTGTTTTTGTGAATTGTTGATTTGGAAGTTATGATTTCTATAAAAGACAATCAGGGAAATATGATCATTGTAAAAACAGACAGAACAGAACAAGATGAAGTTTAGCATTGTGGTATCTGTTCTTAACTTTGGTTTAGTTAAATTGTGATTTTAGTGAATTCTAGTTTTTATAGTTTTTTCTGATTATACTTAATTTTATTGTGTTTGGTTGAGTTTAGTGTCACTCAGTATGACAAACCTAAATTCATCATGTATCGTTTGTCAGTTTTCAGCAAACCATGGAGGGACCAACTTGTGCTTTCAGATTTCAGATGTCTTGAATTTGAAAGGAACGATAAGTAACTTTACGTGTTACACTGACGTCATGGTTAAAAATGGGTACTGTAGCAGCCAACCTCCTCCTCCCTAGACTGAAACTCAGACTGACAGAAAGAGAGTGAGATAAAACGTTACTTTTTAATTGTTTCACAGAGTAAATGATGTTTTTTTACCACATCACTCCAAACTTTGAACTGGTACTGTATGTCACACTATCACACAGTTTGCAAAGTCATGGTGGTGACTGGATGTTCTGTTTGAACAGGCCTGGTGAAAGTGAAAGTTTGAAGTCTTCTGTGGTCTAAAGTCATGTGTCATGTGACTTCTTGTAAGTCATGTTTTTATTGAAAGTGAAAGTAACAGCCAGTGGGAGGGTCATACTAACATCATATATAAGTCTGGTCACTGGTGGTCTGTCTTCATTCTCAGCATCTACTTTGTTCCAGCTCATCAAAGGTAGGACATTTCTGTTGTTACTGTCAGATCTTTGCTTCATGTTGTTATGCTTGTAAAACTGTTTATCACTGAACAGAGACGATAAAGAAAACACAGTAATAGAAAAACTGTTTTTAGAGACATATAGTTATCCTGTTCTAAGACTGTTTTTCTCCCATCGACCTTCATCAAATAACTTCAATAACTAGAATATTTGTATTTCCTGCGGAAATATGGTGTGGATTCCCTCTGCTGAATTGCCTGATGCATCTGTGGAAGTTTGTATGAAAAGATAGAATTGTAGGATATTTTTAAATATTGTATGAATTTGTACAATATTCTAAGAAAGTGTGAGATTAGCAGAAAAAAGTATTGGATTATATTAAAAACAGTGAAAATAGCCCCCTCTCTCTGCTCCCCCTGCTTGTGAGTGCAGGCATGAGGTTGCCAAGCAACGAGCGCCATCTGCCAGGCCCTAATTAGAGCAGCGCGCGTGTCGGACTGCTGAGCAGAGTGAGAGAGCACTAACGGCAGGAAGTACACGGCAGAAATGATAGATTTCTGGCCAAACCATTGTAAATATCGCTGAAACGACTTGACCTGTAATAGCACGAAGCTTTCCTGATCGTGTAGGTAATTTTTTTTATGTGATTTCCGGTACGGAAAGGACTTCTTTTCGCCTAGCAGAGAAACGGGTTTGTCTGCTTGCCTGCAGAAAAATCGCTCCTTTAATTAATGGCAGTGCTGCACGGACTAGCTGCTGCTCTGACGCTCACAACGCCGAAACGGCAAGCCTGACAGCTTCAGTAGTGGTATCATTGCGTACGTATTAAGTTTTCCTACGTTTTGAGTGGTAATCATGTCTGTAGCGCGAAATGTGTGGCCACACGAGGCTGGTATGTTTTATTTTTTGACAGACTTGTTAGCTCTTCCTTCACTCTAGGTCTGACGTCACTCACTGTAGCAGGCGCAATACACACCCATTGTAAACGCAGAGTTGGAGTAAAAACGGTACAAGATTTTGTAAAGTTGATTACAAGGTTAATAGTTTAAGATCTTGTGTACAAGTAGTAATTTGAATGAAGTCTGTATAGGACAAGTTATGCAGTAGTAGTTGTTGTTTAAGTGTAGTGGGTCTGTTGAGAGATTTGAGAGATTGAGAGATTAAGAAATTGAGAAATTGCAATTTCTTCATCTAAGCCGTCAACCTGTCTCTTAGACCCCATCCCAACCAGGCTGCTCAAGGATGTTTTACCTAGAATTGAGCCGGATACTTGGCTGAAACGAGTATCCGGTACGGATAAAGCACTGCCGAGTACGAGTATTATACGAGTAATACGAGTCAATATCTGTGCTCGGATTGAATGAAAATCCTCATTGGGTAGCTGACTGTGTCTGCGTTCACAGCGCCCCTCCCCTACACACATACAGATGTATTGTGTTGCTGTGTCCCGCTCTGCTCACTCACACACAGAACAGCTCTCTGTCTCTCCCTCAGTCACTCAGGTTCGCGGGTCTTTTCCGTTAACGTTTAGGGTTTCTTCAGCTTCAGGTTTGTTTTTACTTGTTTGTACTTACTCATTAACCAGTAGAGTTCTGGTCAACGTGGGTTCGTTCAGACGTGGTGCTTGGTACAATGCGACTCGTGTCAGCTGGCTCTAACCAGTTTTTTTGACTTCACGCACTGAGTGTCTGACACTTTCTTGCTGTATTTCATAAAAAATAAAGGTAGTAGTGGTATAAATAATATTACAAATTAAGCTACACACACACACACCTGGTGTGGAAATTTAAAAAAAAGAACCAAAAAACAAAAACAAAACACTGATCATAAAAAAAAATTAAAAGTTAAAAAAAAATACTTATGTTGAGTATGAAGACTCTTGTTCATTACATTTTACTTCATAATTGCGACCGCATGTGTTGTATTCATTGTTGCAAAATAGGGATGTCCCGATCAGGTTTTTTTGCCCTCGAGTCCGAGTCCGAGGCATTTGATTTACTACTTCTGCAGTACATTAAAAAAATGAAGAATCAAAGTGTCTTGCAGCGTGGGCTGACTCGTCTTCGACTGGGTTGCCTGGGTAAACTCTGTGTATTGTGACGGGTGTTTGTTTTTGAGGTGCCGTATCAGGTTTGTTGTGTTGAATGCAGCCTTGTCCTTGCCACCTCTTGAAATCCCAAGTTTGCATATCTCACAGTTTGCAATCGCAACATTTTGGTCATCCACTTTAAAATACCTCCACACACCGCGGACATTTGCGCCCCCAGCTTCAAGCTGCTGCCGTGTTCTGCTTCGCTTTACGGCATGCAGCAAAGTGATGTCATGCCGCATGCGTTGTTTCTGTGTGGAGTTGAGACGGTCTGACTCTGTACCACCACATAACAGTAAATATTAAGCTGTTATTTTTTCCCATTTGTTTTGAAATATTATAGTTCTGATAAAAAAAAAATAATGAGAATAAATATACATATATACTATAGATATATATCCAATCCCTGATCGGGATGTAACGTCCGATTCCGATCGAGTCTGAAACCACGTGATCGACCCCGATTTCCGATCACGTGATCGGATCGGGACATCCCTATTGCAAAACTTGTTCTGTAAATAGTTTGTTTGCTATCGTGATCAAAACCATTGATCTGAAGCTCAATGCTGATGCTGTCCTGTAAATAGCTTTCTAATCAGCAATAAATATAACAATTTCTGATCAACCCATATCAATTGCATGCTTAAAATAACATAATGGTTAAAGCCCCGCCCATTTCAAGACAACCAGACCCACTTCTGTGTTAGGCCCTGCCCACTCTGAGTACAGATACGGATACAGATAATTCATATGGTTAACAGATACAGATAATGCTGTGCTCGCTCATCCCTAAGTTTTACCTCTAGTTAGCCCTTCTTTATTGGATATGACTAATCTGTCTTTCTTATCAGGACATGTACCACAGTCCTGGGCATGGGGTGGCTACAATCGGTTTGCTAGTTCTCTTGAGGTGGCAAGTGTCGCGTTTTTGGAGAGGTACTTATCTGGCCGGGGAGGCGAAGCGTGCTTCACCCCTCCCCGAATCCAACAGGCCTTCCTCTCTCTCTTCCTCGTCTGGCGCTCCCACGTTCCGCCGTGCCCGGTCGCCGTCCTACCCGGGTTCGTCTTGGTGCCGCCGTCCTCCTCACTGCGTCTGCTCCACACTCCCGTTCTCCGCCGTCTGTACCGTTCTCTGCCGCCCGCGCTCTCGCTTGCCGCTGTTCGTCCGTGGTCCCCCTCGTCTGGCACCCACACCCGACCTTCCTTCCCATCTCCGCTCACAACTGTCTCCGTCTGCGGGGAGAATCAACAAAACCACACCTGCCGCACCACCCAATCACCGCCGTCCCTACCGAACAGACAGGTGTTCAATCCCCCCTCTAATGATCAATCCGTCCGCACACGCCCACAAGGAGGGATGAACCTAGCACATACACGCTCACATACGCACACATATACACACGTTGGGTGCGGTCGAATAGTCAAATTTGCTCAGGAACCTTCCTCACTGAGTGAAATGAGCTGAAGTGTTAACGTGTCTGCCATGATGAGAGCTGTTTGAATCCTCTAACTGTTAGGAAAGGAGCTTCAATGCTTCCTTTGTTATCTCCTTTAGCATAGGATACACGGACCATCCTTTAGGAAAGGAAAGGAGGTGATGCCGCCCCACAATTCCTTGTGGCAGCGACAAAAAAAAAAAAATCGGCGCACTGTCAATCAATCAATCAATCAAATTTTATTTGTATAGCCCAAAGTCGCAGAATACATTTTGCCTCGGAGGGCTTCACAGTCTGTACAGGGAGTGACACCCTCTGTCCTTACACCCTCTGTCCTTAGACCCTCGGTTCGAGTGAGGAAAAACTTGCCCACAAAAAACCCTTTTAAAAGGGAAAAAAGTGGAAGAAACCTCAGGAAGAGCCACAGAGGAGGGATCCCTCTCCCAGGACGGACAGACGTGCAATAGATGTCACGTGTACAGTCAACAAGTCAACAGAAACATTTTGTGTAATTACAAAGAAAAATGACAATGGATTACAATGAATGATAAAATGATTACAGTAGCAGTGGAACCTGTGATAGAGATAGAGAGACACAGATGCACAGCAGCAGCAAATCATTAACTAAGTTACTATAAACTGTGATGGAGATATGGTAACATTAATGACAGTAATAATATATGTAGTGGACGTCATGCAGGACCATGCACTGTTCAGTCATTCACAAGCAGAAAACATTAATGTGTTTAAACAGTGTGATGCAGCCTGCAGCAGAGAGCGTGTGAATATGAACATACGTGTTGACGTGATGTCAAACTTTGATCATGAAGTGTGTTCTGTTGTTGACTGTGGAGCTGCGTTCACACACAGAGTAAAAACTGTTTGTAACTGTGACATCCAGCGTCCTGCAGATCATCATGAAGTTACCGTTGCTGCGGTTTTGAATGCTTTTTTTTTGTTGTAGGATATCCAGTCATTTTTTAATTAGTAATTAGTATTGAATATTTACTGCCAACAATGTAATGTTGAAATATTATTCATTGACTTCACACCGTCTCTGCCAAGGTGTTCACTCATTTCATTATAAGACAAAAACAAAAGAATTCATTCAAATGTGTTTGACTGTTTATATAACTGTTTTATTCTTCAGACATGGGAGGAGGAGGGTCCACACCTGCAGCTCCACCACCTCCTTCTGCATGTAAGTTAAAAATAAAAACAGTTCTTATTCATGGAAAATTCCACATTGTTGCATGATGTCTGTATGTTTTCTTTGGTCTCATCTGAACATGTATCATCATCATGTATCATTTGTCAGTTTTCAGCAAACCATGGAGGGAAATAAACTGGGGGTGAGTGTGTCTCCACCTTCTATATGACCTTTTTCAACTAAATCTTTCACAGCACAAATGTACTCGTCGTGATTCAGTGACATCCTGATTCACTTCCCAGTTGTTGTCTGACATCTGGGCATCAAACAGAAAATGGAAACTGGCTGTAAGATTACAGTTGAGTCTGTAATGTAATGTTTCCTTCTCTGAACAGAGACAAGCAGAGAGCTCTGCAGGACGTGAAGGACTACAAACCTCAGACTAACGGACAGAAACTCAGGATTCTTCTTCATGGTCCGGTTGGAGCTGGAAAGTCCAGTTTCATCAATTCTGTCCAAAGTGTCTTAAAAGGCAGAATTTACAGACTGGCTTTTGCGGACAACGTCTCTCATGGTTCTTTTACCAAAAAGGTACGAGAAGAACTTTTGATTGTGTTGAAAAAAGCATTTATTGCAAAAAAAACCTTGCAATAAAACAATGCACATTTTTACTATTACTTTTATTATTATACTCTTTGCAAGTAAGAGATACAAAGTGCCTTTGAGAAGTTTCTGTCTTTGCACTGAAAAGTAAATCAAGTGAAATAACACTTTAGCTGGACGTGGTGGAGGTAAGACAGAGGAGGCCTTCCTGAAGCACAAGTTTGCAATTAGTCACAAAGTCAAAAAGAGAGACAAACAAGAGATGAACACAAGGGGAGAGGAAACACCAAGAAAACAAAGTAAAGGAAGTAGTTGAACAGCCAACACTTAACAATATGAACATCATGCTACATTATGCTTTGCAGCTGAGCCTACGATGTAACAACAAATGACTTCAGGTGCTTTCCCACAAAAGACAGTCATCATTTATTTGACCATCAGAGACCAGTAGACAGAAAAAGCATTGTGGCTGACCAACCAGCAGAGTTTGAATTTTGCTCTTGATGTAGAAAATTTGAGTGCCAAATTGTTTCAAACTGTTTTTCTCTTTTCTTTTCTGTTTTCTTAGAGCTATGGTTTGAGTATATAACAGAACATGTAGACTGGAATACTGTGCTTGTTCTGAAACACTTAAGGTGATGTAATGTAAACACTGGTAGCTGGAAACATAGTAAAACACTGGAGGTAGAACCCTGTTTGAGGTGAAGTATAATCAAGATGAGATATAATCCTTTGAAAACTGGAATGCACACACAGAATGCTGTAAATCAGATAGAGAGCACAGGATTGAAGTAGAGTTGGCTTATGTGAACACAAGTTTAACGATGAAATAAGCACTTGAGTTTTTAGTATTGGATATGTGAACACACAAGATTAATGAAGTAATGAGCACTTGACTTGTAGTATGATTTGATGTGAACCATATACATGTGTGATGACCTCTAACAGTGTGAAATGTATTAAACTTAATAATAAAGGGTTTTTAAAGTGAAGTGAAGAATAAAACAAAAGAAAACATCTTGGCCTCAACAGACCAAGAGCAGTAGGTGTGAGACGAGACACCATTAAGAGTGGAAAAACCCCCAAAACATGGGTCAGCTCTGAGAGTCCACCTGAGTGGAAGATTACACCATTATGTCATAGAGAAAGTTTGATAAAAATAGGCAGGACATATGAAATTTGCATAAGAGAAAGCCTGAGTCAGCGAATGCAGTCCATCCATGGGTGACTCGGGCTCTTGTTGTCTGTAAAGAAAGAGTTCATTCTGCTGCCAATCCTGATGAATCCTGTGGTTTATTGCCTACAGAAGTAGAGTAACACCATTTGACCTAATTTGGACCTGTAAATTAGACAAGTTGCATCCAGTCTGCTGAACAAGGGAGAAGTTGAGGACTGTGAGACAACACTCTATACTGATCACAATAACTGCACTTTGCTCCTTATGTGTTTTATAGTACTCGACCTACAAGATTGAAAAAGAAGCCACAAAGTCCTTTTACCCTTTTCTCTTCAATGACATCATGGGTTTGGATGCAGACAAAGGTGTCCTTGTGGACGACATCAAACTGGCTTTGAGGGGAAATGTGAAGGATGGTTACAGGGTACAGCTGCTGCAAACTTTGCAAATTACAAATTTTAAATGTATTTATTTTTTCATAGCTGTCATTTAACTGGATATAAATTTGTTTTCCAGTTCAATCCTGAATCTAAGCTGTCAGAAGAAGATCAATTCTACAACAACAGCCCAACTGACAATGACAAAGTCCATGTCCTGGTTTGTGTTGTTCCTGCCAACACGATAGCTAACATTACTGATGAAGTTGTGCAGAAGATTCGGGAAATCAGGATGGAAGCCACTGACCTGGGTAAGAGCAGAAATCTGTTCATTCTTTTCTAAAAAATAAAATAAAATAATAATCAGTAATGTGGTTCAAATTAACATCTTCTGAGTATCAAACAGTCACCTGCTGTAGCTTTATTTGTTTGTCCATCATGTCAGTTACAGGACTCAGTAGTTTTCTGTTCTCCTGACAGGAATTCCTCAACTGGCCGTTATCACCAAAATTGATGAGGCCTGTCCTGAAATAAAAAAAGATGTAAAGAATGTCTACAGGTTCATATACCTGAAGGAAAAGGTATGTTTGATTGGAAGTTTTATTTTATTTTTATTATTTTAATATGAACACTGTCTGCCTTATACTGATTCTGATACACAAACTAATTCAGATCTGTAGCTGAAGTTAAAATCCTGTCTATTGTCTCATCTGCATACACATGAAGTAGCTGTGGTTGTTGGATTGTCATTACTGTTGTTACTAAAATTGTTGGACACAGACTCCTAATTCTGACAACAGAAAGTTGTTACAAATCTTGCTTTGAACAGAAAGTTTGTCCTGATTCTTTAATAAGGTCAGTATCAGTCCGATAGATCGGATCGATGCAGTGAACACAAAAACTTCTGATCTGTAATTTGTGAACTGAGATGTTGTGATTCCTTTTTTAAATGTAGATGGAGGAGCTCAGTGAAAAGGTGGGCATTCCTATGAACTGCATCTTCCCTGTGAAGAACTACCATGAAGAAATCGACCTGAACAGTGACATTGACTCACTGATCCTGAGCTCCCTGAAAAACATCATTGACTTTGGAGAAGATGCCTTCAAGTACCAAAAGATTCAGTCTGAATGTTTAGACGGATATGTTGAAACATAAAAAGGCTGTATTTCATGATATCAACATAATAATCTGCAACTTTGACCAGCAGAATTTCAAATACAATCTTGTGTATGATTTCATTATTTACTGAAAGTAAAGAAAACCTGAAAAATTTCTATTAATGACTTCCAGTTTAAAAGTCAGTTAATCTGTTTCTTCAGGACTGTTTAGGTTTGGTTTGATCAGATTCAAATATGATATGAAAATATGTGAGGTAAAACAACTGTTATAACTTTAATTTAACTTTAACGGTCTTGTCTGTATAACTCATGTTGTTTTTCCATAAAATTGTTGAAACTCAAAACTCCAACAGTTTCCAAAGACACTAAATATGGCTTGTGATGTCACCACCATGTAGCTTCAATGAACACCGGAACACAATAAATCAGCTTTTTGAATCTTCAGCACAGTTATTATTACCAATAAAATAAACTCACCTTCTCATTTCATGTTTTTTTCTTTATTTTTGTTACTTTCTACATTGTAAAATCAACACTGAGCACATTTAGATTAAAAAAACATTTACATTTACACAGCGAGCTACTTTTTTTTGGAAACAGGGTTCTTATTTTTATTTTGTTTATGCTTGTCTGTCAAAGCACTTTGTAAACGCTGTTTTTAAAGGTGCTATATAAATAAAGGTATTATTATTGACTGATCTACGACACTTGCGACACTTTGCGGTAAGCGTATTCTGTCACTTCCGGTTATCGGTGTTACTGCCACGGTGCTCTCTGCTCTGCTCACCTAAACAGATTTACGTATATTTCTCACATCAGTGATTATCTACATATCTCTACACTATCCTTAGACTTGTTCTGTTTGAGCACGAACAGGTCTCTGAACTTTAGTAACACTTTAAATCCGATAGTTTTACCAGCTTCTGTTAGTCACACTAACTAGCCTAGCTATAGCAATGGCTTCTCTCTCCTCTCCTCCTCTCTCCTCTCCTGCTCTCTCCTCTCCTGCTCTCTCCTGTCCTGTGTGCCACATGTTTAGTTACTCCTCGTCCTCCTTTAGCGATAACGGTACTTGTAACAAATCTAGTTTATTTGTAGCTTTGGAGGCGAGGCTCAGTGAGTTAGAGGCACGGTACCGCACCACCGAACAGTCAGTAGCTGCTATGGTTAGCAAGTCCCCTGTAGCCGGTGCGGTACCACCAAAGGTAGCTTCAGCTAGCCGTCCCCCAGCAACCCCCGAGCAGCCGGGAGGCTGGGTGACTGTCCGAAAGATGCATAGCCCCAAACTGAAGCCCACGGTACACCACCAACCACTCCACGTTTCAAACAAATATTCCCCACTCAGTGACACACCCGCTGAGAGGCCAACTCTGGTCATTGGCAGCTCCATTTTACGAAACGTGAAGTTAGCGACACCGGGGGCCATAGTTAAATGCATCCCGGGGGCCAGAGCGGGCGACATCGAATCTAATTTAAAACTGCTGGCTAAAGATAAACGTAAATACAGTAAGATTGTTATTCACGTCGGCGGTAATGACACCCGGTTACGCCAATCGGAGGTCACTAAAATTAATGTTTCATCGGTGTGTGCATACGCAAAAACGATGTCGGACTCCGTAGTTTTCTCTGGAGCCCTACCCAATGTGACCAGTGATGACATGTATAGCCGCATGTCGTCATTCCACCGCTGGCTGTCGAGGTGGTGTCCAGCAAACGATGTGGGCTTCATAGACAATTGGACACCTTTCTGGGGAAAACCTGGTCTGATTAGGAGAGACGGCATCCATCCCACTTTGGATGGAGCAGCTCTCATATCTAGAAACATGGCCAAGTTTATTAGTCGACCAAAACCGTGACAACCCAGAGTTGAGACCAGGAAGCAGAGCTGCAGTCTTACACGCTTCTCTGCGCCTCCATTAGGGCAGCCACCCACCCAATCCTTTAGTATAGAGACTGTGTCTGTCCCCCCGTCCACCTACATTATTTAAAGATAAAACAAACAGAGGAGGAGCTCATCATAAAAACCTAATAAAAATTAAAACAACATCCCCAGCAGTCCAAAATAAGATAATTAAATGTGGACTCTTGAATATCAGGTCTTTGTCCTCTAAAGCTGTTTCAGTCAATGAATTAATATCTGATTATGATATTGATTTATTTTGTCTTACTGAAACCTGGCTGCAGGAGGATGAATATGTTAGTTTAAATGAATCCACTCCTCCCAGTCATTGTAATACTCATATTCCTCGAAGTACTGGTCGAGGTGGTGGAGTTGGAGCCATATTTGACTCAAGTCTATTAATAAATCCTAAACCTAAACTAAATTATAACTCGTTTGAAAGTCTTGTTCTTAGCCTTACTCACCCAACCTGGAAAACATTACAGCCAATTCTATTTGTTATAGTATATCGAGCTCCTGGTCCTTACTCTGAATTTTTATCTGAATTTGCAGAATTTGCATCAGGCTTGATCCTTAAAACAGATAAAGTAATTATTGTAGGTGATTTTAATATTCATGTGGACAACCACAATGATAGTCTTAGTACTGCGTTTATCTCTTTATTAGATTCAATTGGCTTCTGTCAGAGTGTAAATAAACCGACTCATTGTCTGAACCACACTCTTGATCTTGTTCTCTCATATGGCATTGAAATTGATCATCTAATAGTCTTTCCACAGAATCCTCTTCTGTCAGACCATTTTTAAATAACCTTTGAGTTCATATTACTGGACTATAAGCCTTTCTGCAGAAACTCCTACAGCAGATGTTTATCTGATAGTGCTGTAGCCAAATTTAAGGAAGTGATTCCCTCAGTATTGAATTCAATGACTTGTCTCAATGTAGCAGAGGACTTGTCTGCTTCCTTTAGCCCCTCACAAATAGATCATCTTGTTGATAGTACTACAGGCTCATTACGAACAACTCTAGACTCTATTGCACCTCTGAAAAAGAAGATAATTAAACAAAGGAGGTTAGCACCATGGTATAGCCAGCAGACTCGTAACTTAAAGCAAGAGGCACGTAAATCTGAACACAAATGGCGTGCCACTAAACTGGAAGAATCTCGTTTAGCCTGGCAAGATAATCTTAAAACATACAGGAAGGCTCTCCGTAGTGCCAGAGCAGCCTACTACTCTTCATTAATAGAGGAAAATAAGAACAACCCCAGGTTTCTCTTCAGCACTGTAGCCAGGCTAACAGAGAGCCACAGCTCTATTGAGCCATCCATTCCTTTAGGTCTAAGTAGCAATGACTTCATGAGCTTCTTTAATGATAAAATTATAACTATTAGAGACAAAATTCATCACCTCTTGCCCTCAACAGGCACTGATCTGCATTCTGATACAGCAAGTTTGGAAACAGCTGTAAAACCTGATATATATTTAGACTGTTTTTCTCCCATCGACCTTCATCAAATAGCTTCAATAATTTCTTCATCTAAGTCGTCAACCTGTCTCTTAGATCCCATCCCAACCAGGCTGGTCAAGGATGTTTTACCTCTAGTTAGCCCTTCTTTATTGGATATGATTAATCTGTCTTTATTATCAGGATATGTACCACAGTCCTTTAAAGTAGCTGTAATTAAACCTCTTCTTAAAAAGCCCACTCTAGATCCAGAGGTTTTAGCCAACTACAGACCGATATCAAACCTTCCCTTTCTCTCTAAGATACTTGAGAAAGCTGTAGCCAATCAGCTGTGTGACTTTCTCCATAAGAACAGTTTATATGAGGATTTTCAGTCAGGATTTAGAGTGCATCATAGCACAGAGACCGCACTAGTCAAAGTTACAAACGACCTCCTAATGGCATCAGACAAAGGACTCATCTCTGTACTTGTCCTGTTAGATCTTAGTGCCGCATTTGACACCATTGACCATCAAATTCTTTTACAGAGACTGGAACATCAAATTGGCATCAAAGGAACCGCCCTAAGCTGGTTTAAGTCTTATTTTTTAGATCGATCTCAGTTTGTTCTTGTCAATGATGAATCCTCCATGCATACCAAAGTTTGTCATGGAGTCCCACAAGGTTCTGTACTCGGACCACTTCTATTCAGTTTATATATGCTTCCTCTAGGGAACATTATTAGGAATCACTCCGTTAATTTTCATTGTTATGCCGACGACACCCAATTATATTTATCGATCAAGCCTGATGAAACCAATCAATTAACTAAACTCCAAGCATGCCTTAAAGATATAAAAAGTTGGATGACCTTCAATTTTCTGATGTTAAATTCAGACAAAACTGAAGTTCTTGTAATTGGACCCAAAAACATCAGAGACTCTCTCTCTAGAGACTTAGTTACCTTAGATGGGATCACCCTGGCCTCCAGCTCCACCGTAAAGAATCTTGGAGTTGTTTTTGATCAGGATTTGTCCTTTAATGTCACATAAAACAAATTTCAAGGACTGCATTCTTCCATTTACGTAACATTGCCAAAATCAGACGCATTGTATCTCAAGCAGATGCAGAAAAACTAGTCCACGCATTTGTTACTTCTAGGCTGGACTATTGTAACTCATTGTTATCAGGCTGCTCCAATAAGTCTCTGAGGACTTTGCAACTAATTCAGAATGCTGCTGCACGTGTTCTGACAGGAACCAAGATCAGAGATCACATCTCTCCCATTTTGGCTTCCTTGCATTGGCTACCTGTTAAATCTAGAATAGAATTTAAAATTCTTCTCCTTACATACAAAGCTCTTCATGGTCAGGCACCATCATATCTAAAAGAGCTCATAGTACCTTACTACCCCTCTAGAACACTGCGCTCTCAGAATGCTGGGTTCCTTGTAGTTCCTATAGTTTCCAAAAGTAGATTGGGAGCCAGAGCTTTCAGCTATCAAGCTCCTCTTCTGTGGAACAAACTACCATTTTGGGTTCGGGAGGCAGACACGGTCAACACTTTTAAGAGTAAACTTAAGACTTTCCTTTTTGATAGAGCTTATAGTTAGTGCTGGCTCAGGTCATCCCTTAGTTATGCTGCTATAGGACTATACTGCCGGGGGACTCCCCCTTTCAGGGTTATGCCTAGGCAGGCGTGGTTGAAGATGCAGTCACATCTCCCTTTACTGAAAACCCTCTCTCTCTCTCTCTCTCTCTCTCCCTCTCTCTCTCACCATCACCACCACCATCTGTAAACATACATGTCTGTCATACATGTACATTAATGCATCTTACTAACTAAACTTCTTCCCCGGAGTTTCTGTGCTCTCTCGTCCAGCAGGTTCTCGTGGATCGTGACTGCTGCTGTGGTCCTGCATGACGTCCACTACATATATTATTACTGTCATTAATGTTACCAGATCTCCATTACAGTTTATAGTAACTTAGTTAATGATTTGTTGCTGCTGTGCATCTGTGTCTCTCTATCTCTATCACAGGTTCCACTGCTACTGTAATCATTTTATCATTCATTGTAATCCATTGTCATTTTTCATTGTAACTGTACAAAATGTTTCTGTTGACTTGTTGACTGTACACGTGACATCTATTGCACGTCTGTCCGTCCTGGGAGAGGGATCCCTCCTCTGTGGCTCTTCCTGAGGTTTCTTCCACTTTTTTCCCTGTTAAAAGGGTTTTTTGTGGGCAAGTTTTTCCTCACTCGAACCGAGGGTCTAAGGACAGAGGGTGTAAGGACAGAGGGTGTAAGGACAGAGGGTGTAAGGACAGAGGGTGTAAGGACAGAGGGTCTAAGGACAGAGGGTGTAAGGACAGAGGGTCTAAGGACAGAGGGTCTAAGGACAGAGGGTGTAAGGACAGAGGGTGTCACTCCCTGTACAGATTGTGAAGCCCTCAGAGGCAAAATGTATTTTGCGACTTTGGGCTATACAAATAAAATTTGATTTGATTTGATTTGATTATTATTATTGTTATTATTAATATGTTTGTTATGCTCCAAAACACCAAAGCAAAATCCTACAATCCTGGTTCAGATTCGGAATATATAATTAACCTTTCAAGTTTAAAACAGGCTGGTAAAGAAATACGAAACTGAGGTATGATTATTATGTATGAAAAGTTTGGAACTGGTTTTATTTCTGTTCTGTTTTGGTTTTGTGTACTGTGTAGTGAAAGGGTTGGCTGAATATGTTATGTAAAAGTATATAGAATAAGCTAAAGCTTCAGTTTACAGTGTATATATTATATATATTTTGTCTTTGTTTTCTGATAACTTAATGGCTAATTATTATTTCTTTATTTCCATGTACATACATGTGAGAGGAACATGTCTGAGGAATGTAAAACGATTAACTGAAGGATGAAGTGAACTCACATATTCTTTTTAATAATACAATCAATGTGACTCTTAAAGGAGAGTCCAGGTTTAAGTTCTCAAGAGGTGAGCCACCATCAAAATTATTATTCAAATCAAAGGGATATGTCACGTACCAAACATCAGACTGGAGGACTTCGTCTCACACAGTATGAGATTGTTGTTCTGGGGATTCAGTTTTTGTTTGTACTGTCACACATTTTGACAATCTAACAAATATATTTAGTGGCCAATGCATTTTCAATGATTTCAAAATGTTCAGAGTTCTCCCATCTCTTACAGTTCTTTGTAGAGAATTCTCTACATAGTTTTGGTGCGTAGTTAAAAAAGGCTGAGCTGTTGATTTTCTTATTTGTGTGATAGTTTGTATTTAAAAAGCTGTCACCATCACATGAACCGCTGCTTCATTCCATCTTTCAGTGCTGATCTTTATTTCATTAGATGGTTAGTTAGCACCATCTAGTGGACAGATAGGACTACATCATTTGATGTGTGATTTCTCTGACACTGTGTGTGTGTGTGTGTGTGTGTGTGTGTGTGTGTGTGTGTGTGTGTGTGTGTGTGTGTGTGTGTTGGACATTTGATCCGCTCGTCTTCTGTCTTGGACCAGTTGACAACACAGATGTTGTAATAATGAATAATAACGGTGAAGACTGAAAGGACGATGTATTTGTCCCACATCATAAAGATACAACAGACCGCAGTATTAAGAGTTACTTTGTCACTTTGTGATGAGCTTGTTGTTGACTGAGGATCAAAGTGTATCATCAGACCTTTATGATCCAGCTGATGAGGTTTGATTCTGTTAATGTTTGACTTCAGGTGTTCCAGGTCGTTCGTTCCAAAGTTCAGAGCTGCTCTGTGGTCACATTTCCTTAAAGAAGTCTTCAGTTTGAAGATGAAGACAGAGAGTTCAGACTGTACGTGAATCTACAGATGATTTTCTCCATCAGAAGGTAACGTAGCCAACAGTTTTCATCATGTTTGTGTTCAGCTGATCTGATTACAGTAGAGATGGTGCTAGCAGTGATGTGTTGTTGCTCTGCTGACTGCACTGATGGAACAAATGAAACACCAGAGGAAACAAGAAAAGGGTTAGGGTA